>VWYI01032632.1:252136-374206 GCA_013399455.1 Anthoscopus minutus | reverse complement strand
GACACTGATAGTCTGGGGCAGGGCTGAAGCTAAACTATTTTAATGCCAAGGGAGAGGATTTTTATTGCTAAATTCATTCTCCAAGAACAATAATGAAAGCTTTTTGTCTACTCTCCTGCCACAAATATGTATTTGCTTCTGCGTTATGACTGATTTTTATTAATCTGTTCAGAACACTGATGCTCTTCCTGGCTAAGGTGCAGAGATGATATTTCAGAGCCAGGTGAGCTCAGCACAGCTTGTGCAGCACACAGAATTTCCTTACCCAGACATTCAGGCCATGCAAACTGATACTTTTTCATCTCTGTGCAAAGATCATTTTTAGGACGTCACTGATGTACCACACACTTTTTAGAGCTGTCCCTTCCTTCCAGCTCTCCCCAGTCACTTCACTGACTTCACTCCAAGCATTTTCTGATAGAGTACTGTAGCACATATAATTTAATCCTGGTTTTTCTTCATCTTCTCCTGAGCTGTCTCCAGACACCGTTTGTGGGCACTGCAGCAGCATTAACATGTCACCTCCCTGACATTGAGGATCATGTCACAACTTTTCATCAAAAGTAGCAAATAAATGATTCCCACTGGGAGCCACACAGCTCCATGGGAACTCTGTGTGGCTGCAGCTCCAGCACCAGCCCTGGTGCACGGGAATTTCAGGAGGAGATACCCAGAAGGAATCAGCGTCTCGTAGAGAGAAAACATCCATTTGCATGGCCCAAATCCCCACAACACTGCAGACTGTGGTGACCCAGACTCTGCATTTGCACTTCAGCCTCTGTGCCTCACTTTTTCTCTCACTAAAGTCCCCCAGTTTCTCTCATGCTCAGATTTCCAAGATAATTAAAAGCAGCATTCAGGGCAGGGATAGATGATGGGAACTCTTCCAAGGCTCGACAAAATTTCTCTTCTCAAGCCTGACAATTCCAGCCAAGGAGAGAAGAAAAACCTGCATGAAAGAGGTGTGAAATCAAAGCAGTAATCAAATTTAGGTATAATCAGAGAAGCTGAAAAGGTTTCCAATGCTCAGAACAAGATTAGCAGCTCCAGGCACAGGAGGGATGCAACATTTTCTCCGCTGTAACGACTCTGTGATGCCAATTGCATCTCAAATCCTTCTCCCCAGCTCTGGGACCTGTTCAGCAGCCAACATGGTGCTGAATATTTAAAGCAAAGTGGAAGCTGGTCAGAGAGGTGGTTTACAAATAAAAATGACAGGGGACAGCTTGGAAGCACCAGTCAGAGCAAAGGGAGGCAGAGCCTGGCCCTGGGGTACAGCACAGCCTCACGGCACATGCCTGAAACTCTAAGAAATTACAGAATTTACAACTTGTTTTTCTCCCACAGGAGATACAGAAGGTGCTTTATGGAATCCCTGCCTCCTTCACCCTGCATCAGCATGCAGGAGAACACAAGCATGAAGATTACAGCACTTTCTGCAGCTGCTTTCATCGCCTGACTCAAATCTCAGCAAAATCTGTCACTATTGGGCCTTCCCAAAGCCTCAGATTGACTCATTCCTTGCAGGATTTCAGTGCTGAGGAGCATGAAGGGAGATAAAGGCACTTGCAGAGACCAGAGTTGCAATAGCTGCCTGAGGTGCATTTCACTGCCCAGGTTAGTACCTCTAAAACCATCAAAATCGGCCTCTTTGACAGCACTGAGCCAACAGCAGAACATCAGGGACTGCAGATGGTTGGAAATGACATTTTTTAATATTTCTCCACTGGTGTCCCATTTCATGGTGCCTTTGCAGGGGTTTATCCCATCACTCAGGAACTGCAGCAAGTCTTGGCAACCAGCTTCAGATGGACTTTTAGCACTGAGCAAATAAAAGGCAATTTTACTACATCTCAAATGAATAAAATTTCACCTAAATCAGATGAACTCTGTGTTCTGTGATTGGCCAGGCACTAATCACTGATGAGCCTGGATGTCAAACTGTCCTAATATTGGAAAGTTAAATTTATTTGGTTTTATGTATAAGATTATTCTGTCTCAAAATAATTTGGATCCATATAATTGCATTTCCAAGCACTAAACTCAGATGAGCCACAAAGAGCATAAGAGACAGGAAAAGAAATAAAAATAGAGATTTCTAAAGAGATTGAAATTGAATGCTGAGTTTTTCCCATTATAGAAAGTTTCATAAATTTTCATCTGCCAGATCCTTGCCTTCACTTGTGTGGCCATCACTGAATACACTCACAGATAAGAAAATATTTGTCCTACTGAAAACTGGGGCAAGAAATAGAAAAAGGCTCAGATATCTGAATTAAAATACAACATAATGAAAAGAACTGCCTTATGATAGCAAGATATGATGGATAGCAGGAATGGCTGAAGCCAGCAGAGATAAGTCCATGAACTATTCATGCTACAAAGATTTCTGACAAAACCCTCAATAACCAAAGCAGCGTTTTGTCTGGCAGAGCTAATAGGAGCTCTATGCCTTTAATTCAGACATTGGCAGCAAATGGAGATTGTCTTGAAGTTCCTTTGGTCCACTACTACTCTTTTTCACTCAGCAAATGTAATTACATCTACTCTTTGGGAAGAAATTACTGCTTTGAGCAGTTCAAGGCAAAGAGTTTCTTCCCATACCCACTTGCAATCAGTCACCAAGAGAAATATTTTCTCAAAAGATCTCTTCAAAATTTTGGAGTTACTTTCAACATAAATAACTTGGTTATTTTGCTCAAAATGATAAGGGAATTGAATGTGGCTCCCTCAGCTTAAAAAGAAGTGTTTTTTCCCAGTTCTTCATGAAGAGGAACAAAACACTTCGCTGCAGCAAACTGAAGGGAAGCAGAAGTTTCTTTCCTCCTGAGCTGCACAAGAGGAGGCAATTTTGTTGCCAAGAGGCAACAAAAACCCAGCCAATTTCCAGTTCTTTTAGCTTAAGCGAAAAGCTCTGAGGATCATAGCTGTGGGAAACAAGAGTGGGAAGAGCAGGGGATCTGCTGGGAGGTTTTTGGGGTGGGAGGCAGATTAAAGAAATGTTTAAGCAAAACCCATGAGGGCTCAAGACTCCATCCCTCAGAGGAGAAACTCAGTTTCACCCAAATACTATTCAAATCCAAAAAACATTGAGGCATTTCCCCAAGCTCTGCTGAGCCATCAGGTGCAACCCAAATCCCTCTGTGGGGCCAGGACAAGGATGCTCCCTTGGGAAGCCACATGCACCACCCATGGGATTTACAAGATCTGTTTCTAAAGACCCCAAAAACATCGAAAAAACTCCACATTAAAAGCCTTTAATTTGGAATTTCACTTCTCCATCTGTCTGTTGTCACTAGGCAGCTGCTCCACTTCAACACCCTTCTGATGGGTACAAATTTCCTCCTAATTTCCAGCCTAAACAGGAAGTTATTTCCATTCATTCTTCTGCAAGTACTGGGAGCTTGTACCTGATTTGCTCTTCCTCTCCTGGTGTGCATTTGTGCACATAAAGTTCCAAAGCCAAGGGAATTTCCTTGTTTAAATTATGACATTTTTCCTTATTACCTCCTTCCCATATAGTTGCATGGATTTGGTGCTGGCTCAATACTCAGAATGCTGACAGCACAAAGTCTAGTTTTCACACCGACTTCTCCAAGCGGCAGATCAAACCTGTAAAGAAGGAAATACAGCAAAGAAATTCCAAACAGAGGCCCTAATAAAGGTAATAAAATGTCACATGCCTGTGTTTGCTGCAGGGAAGAATAGTCCTGCTTATTAAATCATTACAAACAATTAAAACAGCAGAGGGGAGGAAGACAGCGCTATCGTTCCAGCTCCCCAGTCCTTCTCTGCCCTCAGCATGAATTTCATAAAGCACAAATCTCCCAGCAGAAATCCCTCAGCAATTGATTTCCTACTCATGGAATACAGCAGGCAGACACCCTGGCTTTCCTGGCCAGAAAAGGAGAATTTGCCTCGATGTTTTTCCCAGCCATGCAGCTGTGATGTCAAATCCCCCTCCCTGCACTGCCAGGAGATTCCTGAAGGGACAGAGATGACAACCTCTGGAGAGGCACAGAGAGCTTTGTGTCAGTGTAAGGGACCCTCACAAGAGCAGACCCCTAATTCAGGCTCCATCTTTGTTCACAAGCAGTTTCTAGACGAAAATTCGCAGTGACTGCATTTCCCCAGAACAGGTAATTTCAAGCACGTTTTTTTCCCTTGAGCTGTTCTGCCTTCCACGAAAGCAGCATGCCCGGGATCACTTTGGAGACGAGCAAATAGCTCCATCACAAACAGGAGCACCAGGAAACATAGCAACACCTAACAACCAAGACCATCCAAACCCACTTATCAGCCCGCTGCCACATCTCCTGGACTCACTTGAATGCTCAGCAGAGTCTGAAAAGCCAACTGTTTTCTAAGAAACTGCTGTGCAATCGAAAGGTAAATGACAGGGACAATCAGCCCCACACAAGCACCTCTGCCAGGGGAAGGAGCAGGAGGATCCAGCCCTTACTGACAGTGGTGCAGCTCAAGTGATGCTCTCTCACTATTTGGGTTGCTTTTGTTGCTTTTACATTAACACCACCACAGTTGTTCTCCCTCCCTGCAGCCACATGAAAAAAATTCACTGGTCTCTCACCTCTTTCTTGCCTTTCACTGCCTGAAATAATTTTTCCCTTCTACAACTGGGAAAGCAGAGTTTGTTTTCATGCTGGAAATAAGGCCATAAACTTTTTGACTGATTTCAATATGGACAACATCAAACCACCCATTACACAGGTGACCCAGGGCAGCAAGGGAGGGAAATCTGACAACAGAGGTGGGAACACCAGCCATGGGTAACAGCATCATATTCTGCCTCTCTTGTAGGTGCTTTTCTTCCCAGTTCAGAAAATTCCCTGCCATTTTTAGGGCTGTAGAAGTCTGCTGTCTGCCTCACAAAATGAGGAGCACACCAGCAAGCAGGAATGCTGCAGAACACCTCTGTTCCTATGATATTATTCCGCTGAACCCATAAACCCACAGAAGAATGGGCACTGCCAGCTCCTGATTGCAGAGCAGGGACTTTGTCACATCGTCCCTGTAAATTAGGATTTATCAGAGATGGAGAATTGATTGCCAAGTAACCTGCAGAGACACAAAACTACTCTGCAGTTTTCTAGGACTCACTGAGCAGTACAAAAAGGTTATTGATGCAGTTTGGGAGTGTTTCCGTACAGGATGTGCTCCTGCACGTCCTGACATCCCAGACAGGGAAAAAAACTAACATTTGCAAGAAGAAAGCAACTCTTCAAAAAAAAAAGAAAAAGGATAATCATGGCAAGGAGCTTCAGTAAGAATTTGCAGGATTTGGTGAAAATAGCTCATTTACAAGGAAATAATGTTCCTCTTCCTTCAAGTGGAGTTGTGAAGCAGGTGGAGATGGCGATGTCTCAGAGCCTGAGTGTGCTCCTTACCAGTGAAATGACACTGATATTGCAAAATATTGGAAGTGAAAAACTTCAGTGATAACTCGGCCCTCCAACACAAAACACCTTCTCCCATGCAGTCAGCACTTGTCTGAAATCATTCCCCTTGGCAGGAGGCCCTGCATGGCCTGGTGAGTTCTGCGCTTCTGAAATTACTCCCTGTGGAAAACACAGAGGTGTGTATTTATTTCTTTGCTTTTTCTCCTTCTCCTCCACAAGCATCCAAAACTTCTTTTTGGTGTGGTTATCTATAATTTGCATCAATATAATTTCTGATGGAGACCTTATTTACCCAGCACGCTGTGAAAGCCCCAGTTAGTGACCTCACAGCTTTAATCCCCAGGGAATTAAATTTGGGGGCTTTGCTTTGGGGCTCAAATTAGATTTTAAAGAGAGAAGATCCAAGTGTTCCTGACTGTCACTGCTTTTTTGGCTGTTTCTGGGGCCCAAACTGAATCCAGTCCCTCCCTCAATCTCTCAAAAATCCCCACTATGGCCATGACCATGGGGTACAGATGAGCAGAGAGCTCCAGCCATAAACCTCATCTTGCAGTAATCCCTCCCTTTCATCTTCTGCATTTTTAATTATTTTATGAGTTTTATAGCATACCATTTCCTACTCAATTCACCTTAGTTATCCAACTTACATTTTTTTCCATCACACTGACATAACCAACAAGGCTTATGCTCTTAGAATTGAATTTTCATGAGGACATACATGGCCACAAGAATTACAATGTCCTATTTAAATAGATCAGGCTGGTATTAATTGTAAAACACAGCTGTAATAAATGATTGCAGTCCAAAGCCAGAATCAAGTTTCACTAAGCTCAAACCAGGTCTTCTTCTTTTCCCTTTTTTCTGTGCAATAACTGATGGTATTGTAAGCCTTGTACTCCACAACGTTTGTTGGCCAAGAACGTGGAGAAAGTTTCCTGCTCTGTATAACTGCACTGGAAAATGTTGTGCCAGAGGACAGATTTCATCTGTTTTGTTGGTTTGGGGGTTTTTTTACAATGAGCATTGTACAAAATATTAAACCATTTCCCTAAAATATGATATTAAGGTAAAGATGAGTCATTTCACTGTCATAACACAAGAGGGAGGGGAAACCAGAGTGAACAAAGCAGCAAATTCATTCAGCGGCAATTTGCACTCCATAACCCTCTGCTGATGAAGCTTTTAGGCCAGAGGAGCTCTGCTACTTAAGCAGACAAGGCAACACATTAAGCTGTTGCTTAGAGATATTGGAATATATTGCACAGAGCCTGCTCCCTGGTGAGCATCCCTGAAGGGCTCCCGGCTGTTTTTCCAAGGATGCATTATAGCCCTACTGCAGTGCTGTTGTTTGTAAAGACTCCAAGCTTTTCCAAGCAGGTCAAGCAATGGCAGAAAGGATGACTTTTCACGAGTGACACAAGTTCAGATGGCATTAAAAAAGTCAAAGTGACAACTTGTCTCACTTGGATGTGGCTGATACCAGGGGCTCCTGGCAGCTGTGTTACAACCAGCTTAATAGCAGCTAAATAATGTATATTCCTGCCAGGAATGCTGATGGATCACAGCACTGCAGGACACCCTCATCAGCCAGCAGCACAGGAAGGACAGGGATCCAGGGAAGATCTGATTCCTGCCTGCCGAATCACTCTAACTCCTTTTAATTTGGTTTTGCTCGCATCCTTTCAATCTAGGATTCCTCCTTATGCGCTAATCTTCAGCTGTGATGAAGAACCTCCTTGCACACACAGTGCACATCTGATAACAGCAACCAGCAGGGAACAGAACCCTGTTAACATCTCCAAGAGAGCTCCAGAAGGAAGCCATCAGCTGTACCCTGGAGTACTGCAGCACCAGGTCACGTCACATCCAATGCTTTTTCCTCACAGGTCCCACAGGCAAATTAACAAAAGCTGTCACTCACGTGGGCTGATGGAAGAACTCTGAGACAGGGAAGCACAAAAGCTCCAAAATCCAGAGGACTAATCAGTTCATAGATGAAGCAGATGCTTCCAGAGTTAAGGAGGATGAGGCAGTAGCACCTCTGGCGCAGTCAGAACCATGGGACAGTGTTTACCCACTCCTCATGGCAGCACCAGCACAAGGGAAGCCTCAGACCACTGCCCCAAGCCCCTCACACCCCACAAAAGTGATGAGCAGCACTGAAATAGCAGAGTCCGCTTCAGAAAACTCCCTCTTCCAAAGGGCTCTGCTTTGAACAGACTGAGCTGGCTCAGGTCAGCGAACCAACCAAAGTACACATTCACTTCCAGCCCTGGAGAAAAGCAGGGAAAAAATGCTGGGGAATAAAAGCATCCTGGAATGGAAGCAGATTTTAATTTCTCTCTGGAACAAGGCTGCTTGAAGCGAGACCAGAGGGGAGTGGGAGAGGAAATGAGAGTGTTTGAAGCAGCGTTCTGTCTGCACTCTAAATTCTCACAGTTATGTATTAATTGCAGCAAGACTGGCACCGTGTCCTTGCTCCCACTGTCACGAGCACTCTACCAGAGCTCCCTTCATTAACACATCTGGCAGCACAGCTCCTGCTGGGAGCCAGGCAGCCTCTCACCATGCCACTCTCCCTCCATGGCTGCTGGCACTTCTGGGTGGCCCTGGCCAGCACCACGAGGCTGGGAAGGTGTGGTAGAAGTGCCAGAGTCTCCAAGAAGTGCTGAGAATGAGGGCTAACCTATTGCAGGAGCCTCCTAACCTCTTTCTTGGCTTGCATGGAGCAAACTTGCTCCCTGAGCACCAGCTCCCTGAGCTACAGCTTTTATTCCCCATCACAGCTGGTCTGAGGAGATTGCTAACACAGCGTTTGTGTCAATTGCTTCCCTGCAGAGGCAGACTGGGCACTTATTGATATGTACTTTCCCTGACAAAACCAGGACATTTATAGACTCATTACTCCCATTTTCCTTAAATCGCTTCCTGTACCCCTTTGCCTTCACAGCAGCTTTCAGGTGGGCAGGATGTGTCACCAGCCCCTGGATCCATGACAATTATCACCATTCAAAATCACTTTGCCCACAATTCACCTGTTTGCCGATGGAGACATCTGCCCTACATCCACCCTTCAGAAAAAATCATCACCTGCAGCTCTTGCCTGGCTCCCTGAGGTGTCCCACAAGGCGAGCACCATCACCTGTCTAAGCCAGCCTGGCTCAATAAGGCTGGGAAGGTTTTGGGGGGAAGCAGGAGGACGTCTCATCTTGTGGGTGAATGTTATCCTACAAGTCTCCTGGCCAGGCACAGTTACCTTGCCAGAAGCAATTCCAGCCCATTTGACATAATCAGTTCTGGGTACTTCTCAGGACAGCAGATCCTGATAGGACAAGGGGGAATGGCTTTAAACAGAAGGAGGGTGGATTTAAATTAGGTATAAGAAAGAAGTTTTTTTTCAGTGAGGATGGTGAGGCACTACCACAGGTTACCCAGAGAGGTGGTGGATGCCCCATCCTTTGGAGCATTCGAGGTCAGGTTGGATGGTTCAGTTCTGCCCAATCTGATCTGGTTGACAATGTCCCTGCTCATTGCAGGGGGGTTGGACTAGATGGCATTTAAAGGTCCCTTCCAACCCAAACTAACCCTTGATTCTATTATTAACCTGCAATGCTTTTGAAAGCCTGAACACTTCATACAAATAAATCACCTTAATAACCAGGGACTGCAAGACAGCCAGCTGAGAACATTTTGTTTTGGTAAACAGACTATTGATGGTATATCTGTGTCCTTGGGATGAACTTTACTCCTTGACAGCAGCAGGAGCCCAAGAAACCAGGTTCTCCATAGCTCCAAAATGGTGGATGGCCTTTGTCTGGAGCCAGCAGCATATCGGCTTCATGGAGGCAATAAAGCAGCACTGATTTAGCATTGCCAGGGGCTTCCCCCTCCCTAAAATGCTGCCTTTTCTTTGTTTGCACAGCTGACCCAAGGTGCACTGTGTGAACATGGGCTTCAAGAGGCAAAGTCCATCTCCATGGCACGGATTTGCCAGGAATAAAACCTTTGTCCCTGATGCACTGAGCTGATGATGGAGCTGTAGGCACAAAAGTAGGTCCAAGCAGCTCTGAGGGAAAACACAGCAGAAGCAGCATCTTCAAACCAGTGCTTGATTTTCAGGGCTTCCTGCCACTGTAACATTTATAATCAAGGGATGCCCAGCCAGAGAAGACAAGAAGAATAAAACATTCTCTCAGCCTTCTCTCCAAGCACTCTCCATCACACAAATATACATGGATCTGTTTCCTCTGTGCACAGCCTCTGGCCCTGGTTGGGCCCAGAGACACACAGAGGAAATATTTACTCTGTTGGTAGAACAGTTCCTACTGCAAAGCAATTTCCTACATGAATTTAGATCTGTTGGCAATTGATCTCCCCAAAGCAAACAAGTTTTATTGGAGAACCAGGCAAGGAGCTCTGAAAGCAGGTGCCAGTAATTTCGGGCATATAAGCAAAAGCCCCTCTACCCACGCCAGGCAATGAGATTTAATTAGTCTCCATCTCATCTCTGACAAGTTATTTTAATCAAGCACATCCTAACCAAGGCACGGAGAGCATGTTCACTACGGATAATGAGGAGTAAGGCACAAGGCAGAGGGTAAAGCACAAGGGAGCATCATCAGCACCACAGCCCCTGCAGCCCCCCTCAGCTCCCAGCCCCTAAAACACACAGCACCCAGGCACACGACCCCTGGCCATGGCAGCATGATGCCAGTTCTGAGATAATCTAGTTTGGGAAGAGAAAGAGCAGCTTTTATGCTATCCCAGAGACATAGTTTATGCTGAAAAATAGCCTTGAAGGATTGTGGACGAAAAAAACTTTCAAACCCTTTTGTCCCAGGGAATAGTTACAGATCAGCAAATGTAACATCACATTCTCCTCAATTTTTCTGCCTTCCTGTATGCTCTTCTCTGAAAAAAGACAACAGCAATTCCTGGAAACTGCCTTCCCCTGCAGACCTACCAATGCCTTGCTTCATTTACAACTCCTTATAAACCACACCAGCTTTCCCAAAACAGGCAAGAGAAAACTCTGGGGGTGTTTAATCTGAAGTAGTATCATCCATATAATTCCTATGCAATATAACTGCACAATATAATTCCTGTTTAAATTTCCTTAAGCCCAATGTTTGATTAGATTTTAGTCAAGATAGAGAAAATATCTTGAGGAGTTGTACATTGGGCATAAAAAAATCCCATCTGCTGAAGAGTCAGTTATAGCCACGGCCATAAGAAGTGCAGTGAAATATGTTACTCCCACCCAGCTACTGGTGCACAATAATCTTGCCAGAAGAATATAAAAACTTCCAAAGAAGAGAAGCAAAGTCGAACACTGCTCTTGGCTACATGGCTCAGATCTATGAGCTGACTCCTGGTTAAAGGCACACAGCCAGGCATGGAAGTGATGGATGCCTGTGTTTTCCCTTGCCTTGTTTTGAAACAAAGGTCAGGCAACATTTAAAAGACTAAAGGAGAATCAAAAGCCTCTCAATTTCCTTTTTCTTTTTTCTCTTTAGGGATATGCTGGTAAAGTGATCTTACATTCTTGCTCTATACCCTGGGGTGCATTTCGAACAAGCTTCACGGGACGCCTGCACCTCCTGATGCACATCTGAACGATGTCATTGGATTTCCAAAGCCAGATCAGACACCCCGCTGTAGAAACCCGGCCAAACTCCCCCCGAGCAGCCGGAAACAGCAGAGATCTGGCAAGGTATGTCCGTATATTTGTTTGTTTTGCACGCTGTAATGTTGCTCACTCTCCTCCTACTCCCTTTGTTAAAACCAGCCAGTGTTCCCTATTGAAGCAGTTTAACGCCCCCCACCCCGCTTCCCACCTTTTCATGCATCCCTCATTCAGCCACTCCTGGGTGCTGCCTGTGTCCCTCAACATCTCCCTCCTTCCTGAAGGGAGCATCCTCCGTATTTACTATTTTAATAATCCTGCAGAGAGAAAGTCTTTGTTTTCCCCCCCTTCCCTGGTCTGAGCAAGTGCTAATTGCTCAGACAGGCAACGCGCACACACAGAGGCATCATGTTGATCTGATTGCAAATCCCGGTACGTCAGCAACCCAGAGACCCTCCTCCAATTCGTATTAGAGGGAAGAGGCTCACCAGTGCAAGCAGCAGGTGCTGGAGGAGGCAGCGGAGCCGCTCCCCAGGTAAGGGACAATTCAGCCCTCCATCCCCAGCGCCGGCAGTCCTGCTCACTTTATTGCTGTGCAACAACAAAAGGCAAGAGAAGTGAGGCACTTCTCTTTGCAGAGCCTGGGACCGTTTGCCAAACCTTTGATCTTCACGGTGGGGGTAGGGGTCGGTTGTTTGTTCCTTCCCTGTGGAGGAATTCTTGGAAGTATGGGTCAGGCAATAGTGATGGATGTCGTAACTGCTACAGACGGGATGATTCTTGCTGTGTCTCTAAAGTGGATTTGCTTTCGGGGTACTTTTCTCCCTCTTCCCTGATTAATCCCAAACTTCTGAGATTTACAGGTTTGTCCATCTGTGCCAAATTTGGGGTGCTGCCAGCTGTTTGTACTGGGGATGGTTTTCATTGTGAATAAGTTCATAGCCCACCCTCGCTTAAAGGTCTACTCTGATTGCAGGGTAATCCCCTTTAAACCGTTATTTTCAGAAATACTCCCTGAACTACTTTTCCCCCTCCTTCTTTTGCTAGGGGACCCTGGGAGTGGGGAGTAACAGTGTCAGAAACTTCATTGTTTGTGAAATCCCAGTCCATGAAGAGCCTGAACTCCGACACAAAGGCAGGCATTAATTAACCACTGGAACGCTTCTGCTCCGGCATGGAGAGCGAGCGCTGTGCCACTGAAACAGCAGCCATCCCTCAGCTCCTCCAAGAGCTGTGAACAGCCAGCCAGGCACGAAATTCCCCCTTCTGCCTCCTTGTTCCTGCCAGCCCCAGAAGAACTCTCACTGCAGACAGCTGAACGGGAGCCACTCAACTGCCCCAGCAAAGAAAAGCCAGAGCTCACTGGAATGCTCTTGGAAAGAAGAGTTCCTTGACTTATTTAGAAAGTCATAATTCTCTTGTTTGCTTGGTTCATGGAGCCTTCTGTCTTCCAAACATTTTTTTCTCCCCTCATCACTTCAAAATCTAGCTTCTCCAACAGGGAGGAGAGGTAAGTTACGTGGTCCATGAAGCCTCACAACTCACCTTTGAAAATAAGCTGCATTTAAATGAGGTAACAACTGCTTCTCACAGGAGGGGGAAAAAACCAAACCAAACAAAAAACCTCTCACTTCTGGGTTAGCAAGGCATCTGAGGGTGATCTGTGATCCAAAAATGGGGAACATCTCCTTTTGGGATGATCTGAACAGCTCCTGCAGCAACGCAGGCAATAGCTGCTACTTGGAAAACAGCGTGAGGTTCAACTTCACCCTCCAAGAGCAGGCAGCTGATTTCTACGTTGTCCTGCCCGTGATCTACTCTGTGATCTGTGCTGTGGGGCTCACAGGCAACACTGCTGTCATCTATGTGATCCTCAAGGCCCCCAAGATGAAGACTGTGACCAACATGTTCATCCTGAACCTCGCTATCGCTGACGACTTGTTCACCCTTGTCTTGCCCATCAATATTGTGGAGCACCTCCTCCGCTACTGGCCCTTTGGAGAAATCCTCTGCAAGGTCATCTTGTCCATAGATCACTACAACATCTTCTCCAGCATTTATTTCCTGACAGTGATGAGCATAGACAGGTACCTGGTGGTACTGGCTACAGTCAGGTCCAAGAGGATGCCCCACCGCACGTACCGAGCAGCCAGGATTATCAGCCTGTGCATCTGGATCCTGGTCACCATCATAGTCCTCCCTTTCATCATCTTTGCCAATGTCTACACCGACGACCTGGAGATCAAGAGTTGTGGTCTCAATTTCCCCAAGCCTGAGAGGTTTTGGTTCAAAGCCAGCAGGATCTACACCCTCATCCTCGGCTTTGCCATTCCAGTCTCCACCATCTGCATCCTCTACACCATGATGCTCTACAAGCTGAGGAACATGCACTTGAACTCCAATGCCAGAGCTCTGGATAAAGCCAAGAAGAAAGTCACCATTATGGTCCTCATAGTTCTGGCTGTGTTCCTCTTCTGTTGGACCCCCTTCCACCTGGCCACCATCGTGGCTTTGACCACTGACTTACCCCAGACTTCCATGGTCATTGGAATATCCTACTTCATCACCAGCCTAAGCTATGCCAATTCATGCTTGAATCCTTTTTTGTACGCTTTCCTGGATGACAGCTTTCGGAAAAGTTTCCGGAAGTTGCTGGAATGCAGAACTTCTTGAACAGGGTGTGGTGGCTGGCAGGTCCCAGCCCTCCCAGGGCTTTTCAGGGGCAACTTTGCAGACTGAAGGGGCAGCCAATGAATGCACAATGTCCTTTATTTCATTGACATGTAAAGTCTGGTCTGCTTGTAATCCTCATCAGCAACAGGGTTTGTCCTGCCCACTTACAACTCTTGTACTTCGCCTCTTTGCTCCTACCAACGCCTTGGAGTTGCATTTCTATACCTTGGAGTTGCATTTCTATACCTTGATTTTTAATTTCACTCTTTGAATTATTAAGGACTGAGCATTTCCTTGTCAGGGGTGTACTTCTGCCACAGAGTGGTCCTTTATTGCCACCTGCCGTACAGCACGGGCTGGAGACCAACTTCCAGATGAGTGCAATGCTCAGTTCTTTATCACTGGCTTATTAGGGAGGATTGTTTAATGGAGCAGAGCTAATAAGCACTTTCAGTGAAACATCAATAAAGCAGAGGAGAAAATTTGGATGAGAAAAGAAACTATTTTCATGTTCATGTATGTTTCTGTATGTTATGGCTTTCTTTTGATTTTGACAGATGTCCACCTTCCACTCCTCCATAAATTTCCTCTTTTCTGACTTGTTAAATTTAGACCAAAAGGAAGATTTGAGTCTCAAAAGTAGTGCTAAACAGCACACCATACAAATACTATGAAACTGTGAGGATTTGTGTTAGAAATTATTTTGAACTAGTTGGTCCTGTTAAGTGTCAAATACATATTTATTTAAGAGTGAGCAATGAAATAAACCTCATAGGGGAAAAAAGAGACTGGTCCTTCTTTCACAAGAGAAAATTTATGTTACTTGTGCCATGTCTTTGCTATATATATATTGCATTTTTTCTATTATACAATAAAACACAGTAGGTTTGTAACAAAATTAAGGTGTTTTGTAAGCCATAAGAAAAACTCTACTGACCAGTACAAATATGAAGTTCCTTCTTTCACAGATAAATAGTCAAAATACTTGACAAGAACCAGAATTCGACTGGGAGAGTCTGGAAATCAGAAACTCCATATTGAAAGCTTAGAAAGCTCATTCTCACACCCTTTAGCCCTGCAAAGTTTGTACATTACTGGTTTTAGGAAGGTTGTCTTAGCTAAAATATTTCTTTCAAGCTTCCCCCCGATCCCAGGTACCAAGATCTGATCTTACCTGTCCAAATTCCCCCAGGAAAGTGCAGGACAGATGCACAAAAGATGAGGAGACTGCAGTTTTCAGCTTAAATGCCCTCAGAGCAATGGGTGAGTATGGGTTGGAGACCCCAGGTAAGACTTCTCACGGGACTGAATTGCCCTGAGCACCCCAACACCAAAATTGACAACCCTCAATACCTCAGGATGGCAATTTCTTTTACAGAAAACTAAAAACAGATGTGGATGCAAGGTCACTCTGCTGCCCTCTCCATTTTAAAGGTGCTAAATGTGGGAGAGCAATGAAGGTGAGCATATTCTTCCAGGCTGAACTTCTCCAGGAACTTTGCTTTAGCATGGTTGCCATCTGCTGGCAATGGACTTCCCAGGTGGAAAAACCTGTCTGAGTGAGAAAAATGACTCAAATTAAGTCACTTATCACACAAGCTGCCTAATCAGCTGAAACATCGCTGTTCATTGGCATTGGGGCTCTAAGAAAGGCAATATATTTTATTACATAGGAAAGAAAGGCAATATATTTTATTACACAGAAAAACTACTGTATTTTTTAGATGGAAAGAACCTTTTCAGTGTGAGTTACCCACTTTCAGACATGACAATGATATTGCTGGAGCTTTTTCCATTAAATCACAAGACATGACAGTCACAGAATCATAGCATGGCCCAGGCAGGGTCAAATTTCCCAGCACTGTGTCCTCTTGGGTTAGGAGGTCTCCAAGGATGGAGATGCCACAGCTACTGGGGACAACCTGTTCCCGTGCTTCACCACTCTAACAGTGAATTTCCTTCCTATGATTTAATGGAAATTTTGAAAATTAATTTCCTTCCTATGATTTAATGGAATTTTCCACATTTCAGCTTGTGCCTCCTGTCCTGTCACAGGACATCACTGAGGAGAGTCTGGTTCTCTCTTCTCCAAACCCTCCACAGGCCCTTTACCCCTGGGCCTTCCCTTTCCGAGTAGGAGCAGCCCCATCCCAGCATCTCCTTGCGGCAGCATCCTCGTGCATCCGCGATTTTCCCCATGCCAAACACGCAACGCGAGCTTTGGCTCCTCGTGTGGGTGCCAGTCTCCAAGGGGAGAGGGATTTGCGGTGGCCGAGGTCTCCCCCCGTGCTCAGGAAAGCCCCGGGGCGGGCGGTGCGGCTCAGCCGTGCGGCGCTAAGCGGCACTCTCGGCTTTCAGCTCAGCATCGCTGCATCCCCCGCAGCCTGTTCAGCCTCACGCACAGCCTGCTCCTGCGGGGAGACAGCAAATTCGGGCTTCTCGTGCCTAGGCAGACCCTCGGCTGCTTCATCTCCTTCTGGGAGAGCAGAAAACACCTCCAAGGAGACGCTTGCCCACTCCCAGCGCACGATTCCCCCAGGGAAGCCCTGCACGCCAGATCGCTCCTTTGAATTTCCTCCCACTGCTGGGGCTGGCTTGTCACAGCAGCCCACATCAGCTGCATCTTGAAGACTGGAAGCGAGGAGGGAAATAAACCCCACGGACGATTCACTGAATAAATGCCCTCCTAAAGCAAGCATCCCGTCTGGGCTCTGCAGGGTGGCAGGAGGCTGAATCAGGAACTCTCAGGGCTCCTTCCTCCTCCTAACCCCTTCCCAGCCAGCTGTGCACTGAGCAGGGAAGTCAGCTCAGCCTCAAAACCAGGGAAATTTCCTTCTGGGACAGTCCAGGATGTGCTAATGGGTGCGAAGGTGCGGTGCAGCCACAGAGTTCCCTGCGCACGGCAGGAGCTGCTGAAGCCTCTCCGCCTGCTCCTGCCCCCTGCAGCAGCAGGGTCCTGCCCCGGGAAGGAATCATCCTCCTCATTCTGTCACACCCGTGAGGACACAGCCCTGGAGGACTCTGCTCCATCATCCCTGGGAGCCATTTCCTACCCCAGAACAGGAATTGCGACTCATCTTCCCGCCGGGCTTTCAACGCAGGCATCTGAGCTGAGGCGGGGGATCGGAAGCAGTTGTTGCTTTTTCAGTCTTCGTGCTGCAGCAATATTGGCTCTTTGGATCAATTGTCCTCATCCGAGCTGTGCTGCAGCTTGTTCTCCCGGGAAGGGCTAATCCCCTGGGTCTTAGACAGTCTCACACTGCCGCCCTAAGGCTGGTCACGATTTTTGGTTGAGAAAAGAAATCATACCCCACTGAGAGTTGAAGGCCTGGCTCTCAGAAGCATCTTTATGTGAGGAAAAAGATGAAAATAAAAATTGAACATGGATAAGCAAAAACTTGGACTATAGGAGATGAGAAGCAGAAGGATCTCCAGAGGATACTGTTCAAATCAATCCAAGCAAGAGAATTTGTCCCTTTTCTTTACAGTCTAGCATCTGTAGCACTTACCTTGTTTCCTTGGGATTGCTGGTGCTGATAAGCCACTGATTCTCCCACCAGAAACCCAAGGAAATGGTGGCGCTCTGGCTCTATTGCCAATTCTGGGAGAAATAAGCCCAGCTTGGTGCCCTCTGAGGGTCTCAGCGCATCAGGGTTTGACGTTCCCACCTGATGCTGAAGGGAAGGGGAGTTCCCAGGATGGATTCCCTCTCAGAGTGAGTCAGGAGGTCACCTGAGAACCCTCTGTGGGCTGTGGGACATGGTCCTGGCAGCTCCCTGTCCATGCCCAGGGCAGAATGTGTGGGTCTGGCCCCATCCACAGCACCACTGCAGCTGAGCTTGTGCCTGGAGGCAGTTTTGGGGGGATAAACTCTTGTTCTGTGGCAGCTCTGAGGCCTCCAGAGGAGCTCCAGGGTTGTCATTCATGGACTGACAGGATGAGAGGAAACAGCCTCAAGTTTTGCCAGGGGAGGTTAAGTTAGATATTAGGAAATATTTTTTCACCAAAAGGGTGGTCAAGCCCTGGAAAAGGCTTCCCAGGGCAGTGGTGGAGTCACCATTGTTAAAAAAACCTGTGCATGTGACACCTCAGGGTTTAGTGGTGAGCGTGGTGGTGTGGCTAGCTGATAGCTGGACTCATTGAGCTTCTCTAAACTTTATGATTCCATGATACCAGGCATCCTCCAAAAAACTCTTTCCAAATAAACCCCTATTGAAAAGCCACAAGCCATGTTTTCCTCCCTACTCCTCCTTTTGACTGGAAGCAAGGAAGAGGAGTTAATTTAAAGGCAAAGGCCAAGAATAGTGACTGTAAATATTGCCATGAGTCCTTGTTGGCATTTGTATTTGGTGAGTGAAGATGCAGAGAGAAGGATCAAAGCTGCCTGAATGGCTTTTAATTACAAGCCTCGATTGTTCTATTTCCTCTCAGAAAAATACTGCAATTATCTAACAAAGCTCTTCAAGTGGAATTAGACACTAGCCCCAAGCTTCAAGGGCTGTTCAGTGGCTATTTTCTCTTTTTTTAAAAAAAAGGTAATTTGATGTGTAGATAAAAACCAGGCGCTCTACTTACTGCCTACAGCCAAGTCTGGCGCTTCCTGGGTAAACAGAGGATGGGAAGCTTTCCCCATGAGGAACTGAAGAGCCTGAGGTGCACCAAAGGCTGGTGTCACTCTGCTAAAGCCCCCCACCACACTGTTCCCTGGCTGGGTGTGGTGGGGGCTGCCACCAGTATCCCATGTGGGAAGGGGCAGTTCCCTTTGGGAGTAAAACAAGCTGTAGTTTGGCAGCAAGGCCCTTGTTCCTATTTTCAGTTTTCCTGAGATGGGTTTTCTTCCCCTGTCTTTCACCAGGACTTCTGCACATCTCCATCACCTCCCCTTGCCCCAGTGCTTCTCCTGCACAGCTCATGCCAGAAGTGTCAGACACCTTGGGAGTTTCTAAGGTCCAAACCATCCCCTGTACAAGACTCAATAAACCAGCTGAGTAAGGAAATCAGAGAAATAAGGATTCCATTTCATAAACTTAACCCTCAAATGAGATCAGAGACTAGTAATTAACAAAGTCAGATTTCAATGCAGATTTCAAAAATCTCCCCTGAGACCCAGCCTGCTGCTGCTCAGCATTGATGGAAATCTTATAGATGTAATTAAATTTCCCTTATCCCTGTGATGGATTCAGTGGCATCCTTCATGCTGTGGCCACACCCAGCTGAGCTCCTTCATCCACACTGACCAGGAGCTGGGATGTGAAGCTGATGGCCACCATTTCATGATGGATGGGGCAGGTCAGAACCAGCAGCTCACAGAATCATTAAATCACAGAATCACAGAATCACAGAATAATTAAATCACAGAATCACTAAATCACAGAATCACAGAACCACAGAATCATTAAATTACAGAATCACAGAATCACAGAATCAGAGAATCACAGAACCACAGAATCATTAAATTACAGAACCACAGAATCACAGAACCACAGAACCACAGAATCACAGAACCACAGAACCACAGAATCACAGAATCATTAAATTACAGAACCACAGAACCACAGAATGGTTTGGGTTGCAAGGGATTTTAAAGTTCATCCAGTTTCAACCCCCTGCCATGGGCAGGGACACCTTCCCCTTACCAGGATACTCAGAGCCCCATCCAGCCTGGTCTTGAATTCATCCCCCACAGTCTTCGTGGATAGCCCCAGGCAGAAGGGCTCGGTGGCATTGCTGACATTCACCAGAAGATGAAGCAGTTTTCCAGCCAAGCACACACAAATTAAACCCCCGTGCAGATGCCAAAGCAAACCACAGGGAGAGCCCTGGTTTTCTTTCCATTGCCACCTCCCAGTCACCTCTGGAATGCAGGGACAAGGGTAAACACCAGGGCTCATTTTCTGCCCCTTTATGCTGGGTCACTGGAGGCAGGTGATTATGTCCAGAAATTTTAATGTCATGAAGGTTGGATAGATGACATTTAAGGTCCCTTCCAGCACAATCCATCTTGTGATTCTCTGACTTCCTCTGTGGTTAAGCAAAGCAAGAATGGTACAAGGCTGAGATGAGGAAAACTCCAAAATATGGTGCAAGTGACCCCTGCATGTGGGGATATTTCTATTAATGCCTAACACTGAGCAAACATTAATAGCCAAATCACAATACGGGGTTTGTTTCACACAGAGAAAATCAACCTGAAAAGCCATTAATCTTAATTTCATGTTGACTGCAGAGCTTCTGTTTTTATTCCTCGTCACTGAATGAAATCAGCATGGCATGAGTGTTCCTCAGAGCATTCACTGCACATGCCAGGCTGGAAACACGCAGAGAAACTGATGCTCATTGAATGGGCAGAGCCAGCTCAGGCTCTGCCTGGGCTCCTCTCTGTGGCCAGGAAAACTGATCTAATGCAGCCAAAACCAGTCTGAGGGAAGATGCTGATTCTTTCAGAGGTTCCCTTGGAAAAAATCAAGTTTCCTGCTTGGTTTCTCGAAGGATAATTCTTCATTTCACTGCACTGAAAATGTGCTGTTTGGCAGTGCTGGTGCTGTTGCTGCTCCAGACTCCAGCCCTTCTTGCCTGGCTTCAGGCCCAGAGGGGAGGGAAGCAGCGCTGCTCTCCCTGGCCACTGCTGGCAACAGGAGACTCCTCAGCACTGGAGCTACATCCTCTCTCAGAAATAACACAGCCTGGAGCAAAAAGCCCTTTTGCTGCAGGAGTGGACTGGCTGGACAGCATATTATATCCCCTCAGAGGCCTATCGAGCAGTCCAGGCACAGGAAGACCAAATTCCCTAGAATCCTGCTTATGGCAAGATGACCTTTGAGGTTTCTTCCAACCCAAACCATTCTAGAACTGTGAGATTCTGTGAATCTGAGCGTGGGAGATGTTGTACTGTGGGGTGAAGGTGATCCCAGCTGGGGTAGGATATTATTGTGCCACCCAAGGGACAGTTTAGGGAGTTTTGGGGGTGCTGAAGCACAAACCTTGAGATGGGAGATGGGGCTGTCTGTGTGCCCCAGCACTGTGGAGAGCTGGCATCACTCCTTCCCTGCAGCCAGACAGGATTTCTGCACTGAGGGAGAGAGAACAAAATCAGTTTACATGGTTCAGCAGCATCATCGTTGCCAAGATATGAAACCACGTTGCTCTATTTATTGATTATTTTATTCCGTCATGCAATATATCCAGGCTTCAGAGTGATGGAAGCAGGAACAAAGGGAGTTTGTGAGCCATGGGGCTCTTTGATTTAATAACACCCGGTCTAACAGCAATCCCTTTGCTTGGAAAATCCTAAAACTCCCTCTTTCAAGAGGAGCTCTGTCCTTGGTACTTCTGCTGCCACACTTTGAGCAAAGGCATCATGAATCCCCAGTCTAAATAGGCAATAGGGCAGGTGCATGCAGCCACACAAAACAGATGTGCAGCAGCTCAGGCATGACAAGAAGGGGTCCAAAAAATCCCTGTGCCAAGCATCTGCCAGCATCAGGCAGCACACACTCTACTTTCGTACAGCCCATCTCTGTTCCTCACACAGCACCAGGACTTTTGGCTTATGGGCTGCTCTTCCCACCTTCCATCTCATAGAACCACAGAATCATAGATTGGTTTGGCTGGGAAAGAATCTTAAAGGATGTTTCATTCCTAGCCCCTGCCATGGGCAGGGACACCTTCCACTAGACTGGGTTTTTTCAACCTGCCCTTGAACATTTCCAGAGAAGGAGCAGCCACAGCTCCTCTGGGCAACCTGTGCCAGGCCCTCCCCATCCTCACAGGGAAGAATTTCTTCCCAATATCCAATCTAACCTGGCCTCTGGCAGGTTGAAGCCATTCACCCTTGCCCTGTCACTCCAGACCCTTGTCCAAAGCCCCTCTCCAGCCCTCTGGAGCCCCTTTAGGCACTGGAAGGGGCTCTGAGGTCTCCCCAGAGCCTTCTTGAGCACCCCCAGCTCTCTCAGCCTGGCTCCGTAGCTGACATGCTCTAGCCCTCAGAGAACTTTATGGCCTCCTCTGGACTTGCTCCAACAGGTTCCCCTTGTCCTCTTCTCTCCTTTCTTTAGCCTCCCCACCGCACAAGCAGTCCTCACCACAGAGATGGGACAACTTTCCCTCCTACATCTGTTGCTGCTGGGTTCTACCCTCCACCCTTCCCATCTCAGCTCCATGGTGCTCCTCAGCAAAGGAGAAGGCTGCTGAGTAAGATCTGGTCCTTCAGACAGCCCTGGGCAGGGTTTGGGAGGTGAAGACCAGGGCTGTGAATAACCAACTGATTCTGCAAAGTCACAGCAATGCAGCTCTGCTGCCACAGAGATTCCCACAGCAAACTCAGCCTGAAGCCATGAATGCACAATCAGGGCTGCAGCCCGGGATGTGTCCGGAGGAGATTCTCCTGTAGAGGGAAAGTGGAATTTGCTTTTGCATAAATATCCACTAAAATAGCTGAGGGGAATCACAGCAAAATGAGTGGGAAAGCAAGCTGGAATTTTTCTGGCAGAGCTTGCTTTGCTGCCAGTCTGAGTCTCTCTTCTGAGCAGATATCAAAGGCTGTACCCACACCAGCTGCTGCTGGAAATCCATTTCATTTAAAGAAAGAAGCTCTGACTATAGAGACTAGCTACCTTCCTTATAAAGCATTGGAGACTGAGAGGTATCCTTCTCTGGACATTATTGTACCCAGCAATGATATTCTGAAGTATCCAGAGAGAGATTGGAGCCCAGTGATAGCTCTTTAAATAGTTAACAACCCCTCCTGGAGAAAAAAATAAAACAAACAAACAAACAAAAAAAAAACCAACAACATTAAAAGGAGGAAAAGATAATTTTTAAAAAGAAAGACATATTTACAGTCTAGCTTCTCATGAAAATCTTGGGAAAACAGCCATGGCAACTGCACAGCATCAGGCAGTGTCTTCATCAGGGCTAGCCTGGAGCTTTGGAGCAGGGACACCCCAAGGGCCCAGCACAGCTCTGGTCTCCCTGCAGTTGGGTTTTCTCCCACTTCCCACATGTCTCCAGCCCTGAGGGCCAGGCTTTCTTGGGGACAGAGGTATTTGGAGCAGGGGAAAGGCTTTGTGGCTCCTATGGGCTGTGGGCTTGGGGAGAGGGATTTCAGCTGAATACTCACCCAAAGGAACTCACCCAGTCTGACCTGCAGCTCGGCAAAGGGTAACCCAGCATGTGCCCTGCTCTTCCCACGGCATAAAACCATAAACCACAGAACATCCACAGCTGGGAGAGACCCACAAGGATCAGAGACAAACTCCTGGCCTTGGAGCAGCACCAAGAACCCCACCATGTCCCTGAGGGGGTTGTCCACCTAAACCTCAGTGAAAGTGTAAATTCTGCTCCTTATTTTTGCTGTTAGAAGTTGTAATTGATGGAAAGGGGAGCTGTTGTTGGCTGAGGGAGAGGAAGGAAGATCTGGCTCTTGCAAAGCCAGAGATCTGCCCAGATTTACCAGGAGCCAAGGAGCTGCTTGGGTGAGAGCTCAGTCTCCGGTTTATTAATTCCTCAGTCTTTTCCAGCACTTGATTTCAGCCAACAGCAGCAGAGAGAATACTTGGTACATTAGTAAATCCCATAATACTGAATAAAGCACTTTGGTTTATGGTTTTGTTATAAGAACTCACCCCTAGATACTTTTAATTAACTGAACTAGAAGAAAAATAAAGATTTCCGTGGGGTTTTTTTCTCACCAATTTACTTTTTCTTTTTTAAGAAGAAAATCACCACTGCTAATAAAAAACCCTCTCCTGATATTTACCTGCTTGGGTAGGAATATTGATCTCTGTGCAGACGGAAAGCACTTTCCTCAATGCACATCTCACTGGCTGATCCATCTTTCCTACAGAATACGGCCTTGGCTTTATTTTCAGAGCAGTTCTGCAATTTATTGTTCTCCCAAGCCATGCTTAACCCCATAACTCCTAGGAATTGTGGGGAGAGGAGGTGGGAAGAGATTTTTTTCATCCTTCAGCAGACTTCACATCTAACAGCAGGCAGCTGCCCGCACTGCTGCCCTGCCTAAACATCACAGCTGCCCTTTGCAGGACCCAGGGACCCAATTTTCCAGCATTTTCACATCTTCTGTTCCTGTGTTAACTACAGACCAAGTTGTCTGTGTAACAAAAGTTCCCACTGATCTCACTTAAAAGGGATGGGCTGAGACGTTCCAAATCCACGCAGTGAGCTATTCCAGATTATCATCCAAAGCACAGGGGGTTTTATTTTCCTTTATTAAAGCACACAAGTAGCCACCTAAATGTCATCTACACTGCGACAGTTGTAAAAATCACACCAACACAACCACTTCCAAAGAGAATTACAGAGCCAGCACTAAAACCATCCAGCTGACCATGAGCCTGTAACTCCAAAGGCACAGTACAATAAAGTTTTGCTTTCAGGTGTTTGCTGCTCTTCTTATAACAAACTTCACTGAGCATTAAACAGAATGCCTAAACACATTCACTGCAAGAGCCATGGAAATACCCAAAAGCTTGGTAAACACACATTTATTGAGTACTTGATTATGTAAGATCCTTGCAGCACAGTCATTATAATAAAATCCATATTTAAAATTGCCAAACACAGGTGTATTTTTCTTAGAGGACATAAATCTATTTAAAAACCCAGCCAGGAACAACAAAGGGAGTGTGGCTGTTCCTTAGCCAGCCGCTAATGAATGTTCTCCTGCTCCCTAAGGGTAAGAACAGCCTGGCAGTCCGTTCCCAGCTCCAGCCCCAACCATTCCCAGATCCCATCAGAGCATCCCACACTGAGGGCTGAGCAGACCCAAGGTCACTCACTGCCCAGTGCTGTTACCCACAAACATCCCATCTAAGCCAGTTTTCCAAAGGCATGGATGGAGCTTGCCAGCAGCACAGTTCTCAAGGAGCTGTTCTTCACATGCCCAGGGTTTATGTGGGATTTCCTGGTGAGGGCTTGGGGATTAACATCCACTACAAAGTGCTTAAAGTGCCCAGATTTCCTCCTCCCTCCAGATTGGTATGGGGAAGTGCTAATTGCAAAGTTTGCCCTGGTATACATCCAGATTCCCAACCAAATGTTAATCAGCATCAAAATCCTCCCAGCTTGAGCAGTTTACAAGGGATCTGGGTCCTACATGTGGGTTGTGTCTGTAGTTTAAGCCCAACCATGAGGGAAACACTCTACATAGAAATATAACATTCAATTCCTTTGTACAGCATATATAAAGAACATGACAGCATTAAAATATTGGCAAATCAATGCATTAAAAATACAGAATCTTATAGATCAGAGCACAAGAAATATATTCACATTGGAATCTGTACAGTCCAGGTGACACTGCTGGTTCTCATGTTGGAATTGACCCCCCATCTCCTGGTGGAGGTTGGTGCTTTGCTCCCCCATCAGCACCACTGGCCACCACTGCCCAGATTTCCCTGGGCTGTTGTGCTACAGGGACAACCCCAGCCTGCTGCTCTCCCCAGCATTCTTTGGGGAAGCTTTTGTTATCAAATGAAATGGCAGGACATTTCCACAAAGCTCTGGCCTGCTCTGGGAGAGAAAAATCAATCCATGGCTGGCAGGAGGGGCAGTACCTAGGCAGCATTTCCCACTTGCTTTCAGCATCGTGGGTCTCATTTCAGTTAAAAACATAAAACAAACCACAGAACCCCAGGTTTTGTATGGTTTGTGCTCCACTTATTCCATGTGGAGCAGGTGGGATTGTTTTAAGCTGCCTTCTCCCACCAGGAATGTCCGTATCTTCTAGAAGAGCTGCCATTCTGATTTCTCCAAAATGGCTTTCCCTATACATAAATATATGTGTCTATAGGCCACTTCATTCCTTCCTCCTCTCACTGAGGAAGATGCCCAAGGCATGCTTGGTAAGATGAAATCCTACCATGTATCTGCACCTATTCCACTACAGACATATATATACAGACACATTCTGTCCATTATTACACTGGAAATACAGAATTTAAAAAAAAAAGAGTAGTAGCAGCATGTAAATGAGAAATTGTGTTCATTTTCTTGGTCTTTTTTCTTCGTCCTCTTCAGAGCTACATCATCAGTTCAGGCACTCCCTTATGCCTGTCCTGCTCCCCTCTGAGAGGGGGATTTCACTGCAGCTCCCATCTGCAGGAGCTGGCGCTGTCCTCATAATGCAGTTTGAATTTCTCTTCCCGTCAGCTCCCTCCTCTCCCTCCCTGCATCCTTCCCTGCACGATGACTCATCCTGGAGATGATCTTGGGTTTTGTCTGATGGCTGCTGCCCACTTTGGCTGCAGCAAAGTCTGATTTCAGAGCGATGGCACAGGAGGAAAACCCGCACACGAGTGCCTGGTGAGCCAGGCGAGCTGTTAACATCTCCATCCAGGGAGGAAAAAAACAATGCAAGAGTTCACGTTCTGTCTATCTCCCAGCAGCAGAAGTGTAAGCCCCAGGAGCTATGCCTATTTTAAACCCTTGATTCCCAAGCTCTCAATAATGTTGCAAACTCCCAGTGTTTCACAGGAATCAACGGGCTGATTTCAAACACATTCCTTAGTGCAGGATGCACTGGAATTAAAAATGCATCAAAATGGGCTCACTTTCTCTGCGTGCTCTTGCAGCATCCGGTTTTCCCAACCCCCAAAATTGTTTCCTTGGTTTCTCACCTCTCAGTTTCCAGGTCCTGCTAAAGGGCTGTTATCTGAGTCAGTTCTGACGTGGGGGTGGTCGGACTCTGCTGGGCGACAGCCACCATGGGGATTTCCATGCCTAGTCAGGCCGGATTGTTAGTCCCCTCCGAGTTCTTGCAGGCATAGGCCACATCCTTGGCAATGCTGCACATCCTGTTGGACATCTGGAGCTCGGTCCTGAAGGCAGTGGGGAAGCAGAACTTCTTGAAGCACGCCTTGAAGTTCTCATCCAAGAAGGCGTAGAGCACGGGGTTCAGGCTGCTGTTGGCGTATCCCAGCGCGGTGCAGAAGCAGGAGATGGCCAGCTCCAGCTCGCTCTCTGCCTTGGCACCCAGGCACTGCACCAGCACGAAAATCTGGATGGGAGTCCAGCACACGATGAAGACTGCCACCACCACCAGGACCATGCGGGTGATGCGCCTCAGGTTCCGGTCCTTCTCCTTGGAGCCCGAGAGGACACGGACGTTCTTGAGCCGCCTGATCATGAGGCTGTAGCAAATGGTGATGATCAACACAGGGATCATAAAGGAGAAGAGAAAGACGCAGATGCCAAACACTGGATCCCAGTAGTCCACGGGAGAAGGGAGCTTAATTAGACAATCAATTTCTGCAAGAGTAGAAATAAAATGGGAAGGAAGATCAGCAAATGTAGATCAAGCAGAAAAGCATCTGCACATTTAGAATAGTTTAGGTTAGTTAGGTTAATGGTTGGACTTGATGGTCTTAGAGGGCTTTCCCAACCTAACATAACAATTCCATGTTTAATGTTCAGTTCCTCATGTAACAATTCTATGTTTAACACTAGAAAAGCAGCAGCAGTGACACAGAAAGGCAGGGACAGAGTTAAGACGATTTTACAGCAGAGACCTCACCCCACTGATGAAACTGGCACCCCTCTCCTTGGGCTCTCCCATCCACCAGCACCTCCCTCCCTCTGGATGCAGTTTTACTGACCATTGTTCTCGTTCTCTGCAGATCCCATCACCATGGCCGGGATGCCGAAGACAGAAGCCAGTGCCCAGATGCAAACATTGACCACCTTGGCCTTGTGGGGAGTGCGGATGTCCAGGGCTTTGATGGGGTGGCAGATGGCGATGTAGCGGTCCACGCTCATCATGGTCAGCGTGAAGGTGCTGGTGAACATGTTGTAGTAGTCAATGGAGATGGCAATCTTGCACAGGACGTTGCCAAAGGGCCAGAAGCCCAGGAATGTGTCTGTTCCCTGGAAGGGCAAGGTCATCAGGCACAGGGTGTCAGCCAGAGCAAGGTTAAAGATGTAAATGTTGGTGGCTGTCTTCATCTTGGTGAATCTGAAACGCAGGAATGAGCAATGGTTAGAGCTCCCACCTGGTCATGATGGGTCAGACACTGAGCTGCACTGAAGCAGATTCTGCTGCTTGTGACAGGAGATGTGGGATTTTCTTATCTAGTGAGATTGGCCATCCTCACCTTTCAACCTCCCACAGGTTTATCAGCAGCCCATCTCCTACAACACCACAAATGGTCCCTCCACAATCACTTCCATGGGCAGGAGAATCCTTCCCTCAGACTGTCAGTGAGCACCGTGGAAGCCTGAGGCTGTCAACTCAGATGCTGTTTCCTGAAAAATTACTTTAATAAGGCCAACTTAGAATTTCACTTCCTATGGCTTCATTGTTTTAAGTATTGGTGAGAGCTGTAGCCAGTAAGCTGATTTGAAAGGTGCAGGAGTAAGTTGATCAGCCATTTGATATGAGCTCATAGCCAGAGAGCATGGCTAATGTGAGCTGTCAAATCAGAACAGGCAAAATGGCCAGCCAAAAACTATTGAGGAACTAGGTTTGAATCGGAAATCAAAATATCACAATGGATCTTTCTAGACAAAGGGGAAAACTCCACAAGTCAAACTGTACTTAAAAGATATTTTTTGTCATTTCAATATTACTTTTACCACATGAACTGTCTGCCCTGAAGGCAGAGTCACCTTGCTCTAATGGCAATCATCTCATTTTCACACTTGGGAAATGATGCAGAGCCACCTGTGATCACCTATCCAGGGGGACATGCAGCATCTGCAGAAATGGAAGCTCAACAGTGACTCTGTCACTGAATCTAACATTTCAGCTCCAGGATATTCCTCTCATGGGCAGAATAAGAGCTCAAATAGGTATAATTTTAAAGCTACAGCTCATCCATCATTTACTCTGCTAATGGCCTTAGCAGAATGATGGCCAAAAATGGCAGACAATGATGTTATTAACAGAGTGCAAGTTCATTTGAGGGTAACACTTCTACCGGTAAACTGCTGCACTATTTTCAGCCTGATATGTGTTAGAATATTACAGAGTCTGATTTGACCTAAAAAGCTCTTTTTGCCAATTTGATTTAGAACAGCAAACCCACAACTGCCCTTCTCAGTGCTGCGTCCTCCCCTTCTTCAGCTCTTGAAAAACGATTTGAATGCTTGGCAGAACATTATCACTGCCATGAACTCTGCTGGGACACATGGTGACCTGGCCAGGTTTGCAAGAGAAGCAGACAGGGAAGCCACGATCCAGACTATAAAGTCTATTTTTTAACCTGCCTTGGAGCTCTAAGCTGGGCTTGTATCAGAAGTCTGAAAGCAGCTTCAGAAAGCAAAACCAAATGATCCTATTTTTGACCCTGAAAGCGAAGGGAAGCTTTTGGAGGTGAGAACTGATGGAAACATTGTTGGAAGTACTCTGAGGTCCCCACACAAGCTTGAGCGAGAGGCTTTATTCTGGCCCAGAAATCAGTCACAGGTTCTTAGAAAGCCAGCCCAGACAAACTTACATAACCAAAAGCAGAAGAAGGAAAATACTGGTGCCTTTCCTTTTGTGATGGGATGAATGAGCAAAAGCATTTTGCAAATCCAACATAACCAGGCAGCTGCCAGGGCTTTAAGCTTTGGGATTTCCTAAGGAGAATTACAGCAGCCTCCAGTGCCCCAGACTCCAGAGGAGCATCTTAGAGCAGCCAGGTTTTCCTTTCTTGAATTCTTGCACTTGGCATAAACGTGGCAAAGCACAAAGGGATGAGGGGGGTCTGTGAGTGGATTCACTTTCGCCTCCAGGTCAGCAGAGGGGGATTAAAATGAAGAAGTGAAATCACTGGTTTATCAGCTCTCACAAAAATAAGCATTGTCAGCTCAGGCTTTAGGAAATTATTCAGTCACCCAAGACTGTGCTGGCAAAAGTCTCCTGGGAGCTGCAGTATCCCCTGAGCACCATAAACCTGGCTGGGCTGGCTCAAGTTTCCCAAAGGTCACGTTTGTTGTGGTCCATCCTTCCAGGAGGGCTGGAGCCAGAGGCAATTCATCAACATGCCTCTAATCCTGACTGCTTTCACTGGCATTATAACTCAAGGGAATAATGATTTTGAGCAATGGTAAGCAACTTTACTGCAAACCAGTAAAAATTAAAGATTGTTCGTGTTTTATTTTTTGCCATTGACCAGTGGGAGAAACAAGCAACAGCTCACCCACCTCCAATGCCCATCCAGCATCCACGGGGGACAAAGCTGCCTCCCTGCACACTCCTGTGTCCCTGGCACTGAGAAGTTTGGGGCATCTCAGCCAGCCCTGAACTCATGGTCTGCAGAGCAAACCTTCAGCCCCTTCCCAGATCCCTCCAGCCCCACTGGCCCCAGTCCTCTCCAGACACTTCTCAGCATGAATTCAGAGTCTGAGTGCAACTGCTCTGCCTGGTGCTGTAAAATCCCTCAGGGCACAGATCCCTCTCCTCTGCCTCCTTCCTCAGCACCTCCTGGAGGTGATGGTAAAGCCACCTTCCCCTGCTCCAACACAGGACACACCGAGGTGGCTGTCCCTTCAACCCATCTTCCAACAGAATTTAAAGCTGATTTTGCACTCTTGAAAGGGGGTGAATTAATTTACACCTAATTAATTAGTCCTACACCACTTTCTCTACATGCTGAGAGCCAACAGCCATTGCCCCAACCAACCAATGTTCCCAAACATTTCTGGAGTGTTCAGTACACACAAAAATCAATCAATCACTTCTTTGGGGATTAGCATCTATTGCTTTTCCTCCAGAACTGAGAGGGTTCTTTCTCTTAATCTTCACAAAAGAAAAAGAAAAATTACACTCTCAGGCTTTAGAAGTCTCCTCCTCCACAACACAAATCTGTTGCAGATAAGCCTGTGGATTCCATGGAGGACATTACCTCCCTGCTGGGCCACTTTCTTGCACTCTGCCACAGAGGTAATTTCCTAATGGAGCATCTCCCACAGAGTGGTGCTCAGCTCTCCAGCCAGCTCCCCCTTTGTCACAACAGTAATTGCCTTGCTCTGCTCTCCTGTTCTCTCGGATGCTGAAGCCTGAGAGGAAAAACACCTGGATATCAGCTCAGCACTTGTCTTCCCCCTCCTTTTTGGTTCTTGGACCCTCTGGTGAGGGGAATACACGGTCTGGGACGGGAGATCGAGGGTAGGTCATTAATGGAGGTGGGTAGACACACCCTCAGGGCTTTAAGGAGCTGTTCCTCACAAGAACAGACTGCCCCTGGCTGAGCCTCAGGGTGAGCTTCAGACCTCTTGTTTCTGCATCTTTTCCTTTTCCACCCAGCCACAGCAGAGCTGCAGGGCAAGGGCTGGGGCTAAGAACCAGCTGGCTGCAGCAAACCCACAAACCAAAATGGAGCTGCAGACACCAGGGGCAGAGGGGCCAGAGCAGAGCCTGCAGCCCTGCAAAGCCCTGAGCATTGTTTCCAGGAGCTCTGCCTCTTGGAGCCTCCTGATTTTGATATGTGTAGCTCCAGCTAATTAGCATGCAGACAGTGTTGTTCACCTTGAGCAGCTCCGTCCATCCCCACTTCACACCCCAGCAGCAGTGACAGCCTTTGCCCCCATCCCTGGACATGCTCCAGGAAGCAAAACAGAGCAGAAAAGGCTCAAAGAGGATTTTTACTGAGCTGCTCCCACCCTGTGATGGTGGAAATCATCCCCAGTTCTCTCCAATTTCTGCTCCCTGCCCTCAGGTTGTGTGAAGCTGATATTTGATCTGGCACGTTCTGTCATGATTTGTGTCCCCTCAGCCATCCGCCCACACCGTGCTCTCTGCATCCCTGCTGCTCTGATCACCATCCCAGAGCCCCTCAGCCTGAAACTTCTGACCACTGCAAGATGATTTATTCCTAATGGTTCAGCAGGCCCTGAAAAAACTGCACAGAATTTGAGAAGGACTAATTTAAATTAGTCTGGACTCTGAGGCCAGACACTACAGCAAAAGCAGCCAACAGCACAGCACCTAAAAGCCTATAAATTACCCAGGGACTGACTAGCAGGGGTTAGTGAGGGAACCTGCAGCCAGCCATGACGAGCACACACTTTGGGACAGATGATTTTCTTGTCCTTGAGTCTCACCTCTGTGTCTATGAAAAATCAGCCCTGGCCTGCCCTGCAGGTGCTTTCTGGGGACCCCCCCTGGATGGTGCTGCCAGGCCAAGGCAGGATTCTCTGTGGCTGCTGCTGCAAAGGCTTCAGCAGCTCACCCAGAGGCTCTCAGGGATGCTCCCACATCCCTGAGCAGGTGCTTGGCCTGGTGTTCTGGAATGGTGCTCTGGTCTAAGGAGGGCATTCAGCAGCAGCAGGATGTTCTTACCCCTGCTCATGGGCCAGATCTTCCTCTGCTGACATCCAAAATGCTTCTGGGAATTGCCCAGTCTCTGAAAAGCACTGGGAGACAAGTCCCTTGTTAAACATCACAGTTACTGATGCACCTGGGCAGCTCCCTTTCACCCACCTCACCACAGCCAGGTGAAGCAAAGAGCTCTTCAACGCACACTGGAGCTACAGGAGCTGTGTTGTCAGGAGCATGATGTGGCTACTAGGAGTCACGTGGCTGAGCCCAGCTTACCTGGGCTCATGGGGCCCCAGAAATCAGGGAGCTGCAGACCTGTCCTTTGTAGCCATTATCACAGCAGGATTCCCCCTGCTCGCCTCACCATCCTCACCCAGATGCACTCACTCTCCAGGGCAAAGAGCCCTTGGTGTGGGTTTCATTTCTCTGTAAATTGCAATAATTTCTGTCTATTTGTTTTATTTCTCAAGGAAAAACTAAGAGGCAGATCTGGAGACAGCAAAGGTCTCAGATGGCCCCACTCGTGTCTGCTGGGTCCCCACTGCATGAAGCACTCACTTCATTTCAGCCCTGAGACACACAGCTGGTCCAGGCTTTTCCCTTAGAAAGCTTTCTATTAAGAAATCAGCATCTCTGAAATGTCATAATTAACTTAATTTCCCCTGTCTCATGACAGCCAGCTGCCCTCACCCCTATTCTCAGGGACTGAGGCAGTTTTCAAGCAGAACAACAGTTGGCACAGCATCCCCAGGCAGGCTCATGATTCAGGCACCTCCCTATCACATTTTTTCTCCTAAAGCTTCACCTGGAGGCAGCAGATGAAAATGTAGGGGCCTGACAGCCCTAAACTGCCTTCAACATTGTTCTGAAAGGTGTTCTGCCATAGAGAGAGCTGAGCACCCCCAGCATTTTGCCAGGCTCCCGACAGAGAGCTGCCACAGCCATGAGGAGTGCCCAAGAAATGAGGCAGCGTTCCCCTGGGGGTTTGAACTGCAGGAACAGAGTGCTCCAGATCCCCACTGCTGAGCATCACAGCTGCAGAGTGCACATCACCGTGGTGGAGCTAGGGACAAGAAGCTGTACTTTGTCACTTCCCTGGGTCACCAAAGGCTGGCAGATATTTGGAGCCTCTGTCACACCCCTGTAAGAACCAGACCTGGGTCAGCCCCACACCCAGGGCCAAAAATACACCCTCTTTCCCCTCTGCTTTCCTTCTTAAATACAAAGGTCTTGGGCAAACAGACTTTGGTTAATAGCTAGGAGGGATCTCAGCAGGCTGGTTTCCCCCACTCTCCCCCCAAACCCTCTGCTCAGCTCCTTGTTTCACGTTCATTAAGAAGCAGAACAGGAAACACATGCAGGAGAGAGCAAACAGCAGAAGGAGGAGGGAGGGAAGGAATTGTCTCTGCTGGCAAGGAGCTCCATGATGAGCCAGCAGAACAAAGCCACAGAGGAGGCAGGTTCCCACAACAGGCCCTTGACTGTCCAGGAAATTGTGTTCCTGACAAGAGCCCTTCTCCATCTTACCCAATTAGAGCTGCTCAGCACTGGAGGAGATTGACAGTCACATGATGACTGTCTCTATAAATTAATCCTTCCAAATGTTAAATCACTCCAAATACAATAGAGATGTAGGCTGGGTTCTACAACAGAGGGGAAAACCTAGAGGAGGCTTTGAATTTGTACTTTTGCATGAAGTACCGGGAGATTTTAAAACTTTTCCCTTGGTGCTGCAGAAAACTCATTCAGGAGGAACAAAAAAATGAGCTTTCCTGATGCCTCCAACTTCCTCGAGTGCTGGTATTAGAGTATTTTTATTTCACAACTCCCTCAAAAACAGGAAAAAATTACTGTCTATAACACTACCAGTTTTTTCTGGAAGGCAGCACACCATTTTCCTATGGGCTGTGTAATATGCTGAAGTCTGGTTATCATTGCTGAAGCATGGAAAGAAAAAAACTTGACAGAGTGCACATCACCTACAGTGGTAAGGGTGTAGCACAGAGGGTTTGCTGCTCATTTTTCCATTAATTTATCATTAAGAGCCCCCTAAACCCTGTGTTGACTTACCAGCAACCAGCTTCCAACCTACTGAAAACCAGGTGCCATTCATGGCATGAAGCATCAAAGCTCTAATCTGAGGAGAAAAGTTCATCAGCATCCTCCTTGTACAGCCACAATTTGGCAGCTCTTCATCAATCTGTGCGCATGGCCAGGGTCAGGAGTTTGATATTGAGTCCAATTCATCCTCAATTCATCCTCACACCTGCTCCTGACCTGAACAGACAGGGCAAGGAGAGAAGAATCCTGGGCAGAGATAACCAGAAGTTGTTACTCATCGATTCAGGAAAAGGGTCATTGCCTTGGCTCTAACTCAGTGTTGGTCTGAGCTCAGTACTGAGCTCCCAGGGAATTTGGGCGGGTAAGCCCAGCTCCTACACGTGCTCTAGCTCAGTTATAACCTCCCCAGCAAACACTTTTCCTTTCTGAATTTCACCATAGAGAAATGGAAAAAACTGAGGGAGGTTGGGGTGGCACCTGTCTTCAGTTTTCCATAGCTTAAGAACTGTAAAATGAGACGATACACACAGAAAGTTACATTCCATGGGAAATTCTAGTGCTAAATCCAACTTTGTTTTTCTGAGTGCCATTTATCCAACTGGAAGGTATCAAAGTCAAAAAGGTGTGGAGCAGAAGCCAGTATTTTTCACAGTTAGCCATGGCACAGGCTCACCCTGCCCAGACCCCAGTTTGGGACACTCGTTACTGGTGATCCTCCAATCCGAGCCCTGGGCAGGGCCAGCAGGATCCTACTGTGCACATCCCACCAGACCTTTTCAGACAGGGAAAAGATTTCTGCCAAGGCTTCTCCTTGCACATATTAAGGCTCATGCATGGGGTAAGGGCTCCCTTCCCCTGCTGCACACAGGCTGCCATGCTGCAGCCACATCACCATCACCACACAAGGGCTTCCAGCTCCCAGAGCCTGGCTCCTCACACACTTACACACACCCACAAACTACTCCAGCGACGGCTACATCACTGAGCAGCAACACGAGCTCTCCAGACACAGCACCTCCCCTCTGCATCTGCAGACTCCCCAGGGCTAATGGGATCCCCTCTCTGTGCCATGAACTCCTCAGCTAAAAGAGCACAGACAGGCAGGCTGATGAATGGTCGTTTCACTTTGCCCTTGGAGCAGAGATTCATCCACCCTTCACCGACCTCTGGTACCAAAGACCTCATTTTGCAGCATCTCCCCCAGCCACGTTGTAGTTATTCAGGGGAAAGGTGCTTTGGAAGGAGTTGGGCTCCTGGCAGGAACAAGACAATTTCATCAGTGTCTGAACACCTGGTAAATACTTTCATCTGTTGGAGGATTCAGCTTGTCTTTTCTGTGCTGGCACTGTCCATCTGCACCAGGAATCTGCTCCAGGATGTGGATAAGATGGAAGCTCCCTCCTTAACATGCAGGGTGCAGAGATTAGAAGGGGGATGCTGGGGTTTGATATAATCACAGCCCTAAGAGCTGCATGAACTTACTCTGTACTTGCAGGGCAAACAAGGTTTCCGATTCCCAGAACCCGAAGGGTTTGAACCACAGCAGATGCAGACAGGGACACTCAAAATGCCAACAATGGGCAGGGAGGATGGAGTGGTGCATGCTTTGTGCTGTTCCTCTGCAAAGGTCCCCCCCACCTCTCCTGACTTCAGCACAAGGAGCCAGAGAAGTTGCCCTCAACTCTGCAGCATCCTCTCACATCTTAAATAAGTCTGCAGGCTCCAAAGGGTTGGAAGACTTACATTTGCAGGGGGTTTTTTGTCCTGTAAAAGTAAAAGGAAGCTTCCCAGCAGGCTCTTTCCTTTGCAACAAGGTTCAGCTTTGGAAAGAGCCAGCTCCCAGATGGAGCAGCACCTGCAAACACAGCTGGGGTGCCGGACACAGCACAGGAAGGAGAGGTCCCATTAAGGAGCCAGCACACCCTGGCAGTGAAATGCTCCCAGCACATTGCCCTCCCAAGCAACATCCAGCTCCCTAAAAAGAAAAAAAAAAACCACAAAGCCAAATTTTTTGGAGCAGATCTGCTCACTCTGTTCCATTCTCTGGGTTAAACTTTAGGAGGCACCAGAGGGCAGCTGAAAACTGGCAGAAACCATCACAGCCTAGGAAGGGGAAAAAAACAAATAAAACCAAAACAATAAAACAAATATCACATCGTTACCTCTAAAGCATGTCTCTAAGCCTAGGGAAGAGCCTGCCGGCTTTACCCGCAGCAGGGATTGAGGCAGGGAAGGTCTAGCCCCGCTCCCGGCTTTCCCTGGAGCCTCCCTGGTGTCCTACCTGACGATCACATACATGACGGAGCAGTTGCCCACCAGCCCCACAATGCACACGATGGAGTAGACGACCACGATGGTGATCTTGATGCTGAGCGGCAGGAAACCGTCCCCTGTGCTGTTGTTGAACCAGTTGCTGGGCAGAAAGCTCAGGTTGAGCATGGAGGAGTCGTTCAGCAGCTTCCTCAGGTAGGGGTCTTCAAACATACGGGCAGGGAAGACCGGGTCCATCCTGAAGCAGCCGCCTGCGCCAAGGACCTGGGGCAGCGAGAGACAGCTTTAAAATCTGCTGGTCACACGGGTGGCAGGGGACCGTAGCAAGGCAAGTGCAAGAGAAAAGCTGGGGAAGGGTGATTTATTGCCAGGGAGCAAGATTAATTACTGCCACGGAACACAGCCCCCCCTCCCCAGGAACATTTCAGTGGGATGCAACCCTGAGAGCCTGGCGCATCCCGGGTACACAGGGATCACGCATATCTCCACCCCGCCGGCGCAGGGGGCTGCACACATCATCCCCTCTCCCGGGGGCCGGCTGTGCCTGCTGCTTCTCCCATCCCTGCGGGCCGGTGAGTGCCCCACGGGCGCTTCTGTGTCCCCAGACCTTCCCCTGCCACCCGCGGACCCCGAGAGCCACCGGGGCTCCGGCACGACCCCACCGGTCCGCATCACCATAAAACAGCAGGAAAAGCCCCAAGTTGGCAATAAACGCCGGCAGGATGCTTACCTGCGGCAGGTCCCCTCTAGCGCAGCTCCGAAGCAGACTCCGCTACCTGCGGCCGCATCCAGCACCCCCGGGCCGGGGGGGACACGGGACAAAGCCGGGGGCTCCGCAGGTGGAGGAGGGGAAAGGGTTGCTCTCACAGGCAGGGATGCTGCCAGCGCAGGGGGTTGCACCCCGGAGCCCACGTTTTTAAGGAAAAGGGAGGGATGAAGGAGAGGGAGGGAGGGAGGGAGGGAGGACGGAGGGCGGCTGGGCAGAGCCAAGCTGCCGGGCTGCTCCCACTGCGTAAGAGAAAAGCGGGAGGAGGAAGGAGGAAAAGGGAGGGGGAGCGAGAATGATAAATAACCAAGCGCGGCAGAGGGAAGGGAGCCCACACCTGCGAGACACGGGCAGCGTCCTCCCCCTGCCCCGGGGGACCAGCATCGCCCAACCTCCCCAAACCCACCCTGCCGCAGCCCCCGGCCCGCAGCCTACCTGGGGTGAGCTCCCAGAAGGAGATGCAGGGAAGAAGGGGAGAACAGGGAAAGGCTGCCGGGGAGATCGGGATTCGGAAAGCAGATTCCTCCCTCCTCTGCAATTGTGCAACCTGAGCGCTGTTCTAGCGCAGGAGCGACGGAATGGGGAATCTGACCTAGAAACTGGCAAAAAAAAATACAAGGAGGAATGAGAACTACGGGGAGAAAATTATCATTTAGTGTTCTTTTAGCAGCATTAGCTAAAGGTCATTTTGGTAACCCAAACCATCGTGCACTTCGCATCTGAGTTAGATATTTCAGAAGCTGCAGTGATAAATTCCTTACCTCAAGGTGGGGTGATCCACACAGACCCCACAGGTACCTGCAGCTCCCAATCTGGCAGTGGGACATTGACCCTGATAAATTCATTTCTCAGGAGCTGCAGAGCTCCCCAGTTAGGCCAGCCCCCAAACAGAAGCCTTGGGGACCCACCCCCAGTTTGATCCCTGATCAGGGCTGAGAACCACAGCCCCTGCTCTGGTGCCTCTGGCCATCTGCAGTGTTTCTCCAAAAATGCCATTTCCCTGCATTGTGGGGAAATTTCTCAGTGCTGGGGACACAAGCAGAGACACACACAGATCAAAGCAAATTCAGGGCACACTTCCCCAAGTGTTGCAGAAAAGGAATCTGACCTCTTAGGCATCAAATCTTTTTTCTTTTCCCAACACAAAGCCAGCCCAGCTCAGAGCTCCTGGACTCCAGCAGGCAGCCAGGGCTACCCCTTTGTGCTCCAGCTCTCCTTTAATGGATATTTGGGGATATTTATCACCAAAGCTGCACCTTCTTCACCAGGAACACAATGCTGAGGTATGGTACTGCATGGCAATTTTCTTGAAAGCATCAACAAGAGATCTCAGCTTTAGCAGGGACAAGGGAAAAAAAGCCAGATCCAGAGTTCCAGCCCTCCTGCAGAACAGAACAGTCTCATTGCTTCCAAAAGTGGGGTTTTGTCAGTCCATTAATGAGAGTGTGAAATAAATATTAGACCAGACATTACCTTAATTGTCAGTGGCTTGATGTCCAAAGGCTGAAGCAAGGACAGCAGTAAATCAGTGCAAGAGCTCTCAGCTGGACAGCCCAGGAGCTGACGGGAAGTGTGTTTGCAAATTCAGCTCTGCTCCTCTCTGCTGGCTCTCACCCCAACAAATGCTCTCAGCCCTTCCCACACTCCTTTATGTCGATGCAGTGCAGCAAATACAGCAGGTTCACCTATTTATCTTGTGGTTTTCTTTCTGGCCTGAGAGATGTGCTTCAGAAAGGCTGCTGGAAAAGAGATCAGGAATGCACTTTGAACTACTGACAGCCAAGATATGTGTCTGGGACAGGTATGCTTCCAAAAATTCCCCTGAGGCATCCCTCTAGTTGTTTCCCAGTGTTCATCCCTGCCCTCTTTGCATGGGGAATGAAAAAGCCCAGGATGTTCATGCTGTACCTTCAGTCCCAATTCTTCTGCTTCAAATGATTTCATTCCAATCATAATTCAGTCATGGTGAGATCTGTCCTTCCAGAATATCTCATGGTATCTTAACACCATTCTCTTTTCAGGATCCCTGGAGTGAGGGGAGGACAGTCATCTCAAGAGCGTGATTCCCAGATTTCTTCTTCATCAGAAGTCTCCTGCCCATTTGGGCCTATGCAACAAGCCTGGGAAGGAAGACAACCTAAATTTTATCAACATTACCCAATAAGGACTTATCCCAGCCAATTTCTTTGAAAAACAGATCAACTCTTCAGCTGGAAGGTTTCTCAGCAGACAGCAAGGTAACAAAAGCCAAGGAAAGAATGAGACAAAAAGCCATCCTTCTTCCAGGTGATGCCCAGGGAGCCTTTGGGGAGGCAGCAGATCTCACACACCATTAGGAGATGCTGAGTTTACAACAGAGAGTCCAGAGCATCCACATGCAAGTGAAAACACCTTCCATAGAGCAGATTGCTCCAAACTCCATCCAACTGAACACTTCCAGGGGTGGAGCAGCCACACACACCTTTACCATTTCTACCTCCAAATCCCCGGAGCATCAGCACAGCCTACATCAGTTGGGGATGAAAAGTCCTTAATTATTTCAAGATAATCCAGTTCAAGTGCCAATAATTACATCTTCTGACATTTCAACCAGTTCAACTTTACAGACCTTGTTCCTAAATGTGGAAATTTTTTGCTGATTCTGCAGAAAGCAGCCCTCAGCCACCTGCATCTCGTAATAGCAACAGCCTGCAGGGATTTTTTTTTTTTGCCTTTCCCTTCAGGAGAAAACATCTGCATGTCAGAGCTGTTTTGCCACCTTTAGCACGGTTTGTCAGTCTGTTTAATCAAGGCCATCATGAGCAGAGAATTAATTTTTCAAGATGTGAAATCATTTTTTCATGCAGGGAACGAGCACCTGAGCTGGAGAGGAGAGGGAGAAAGGCTGGGGGGAATGTGGACTGTGCTGGAAAGCAAAGGTTGAAAAATGCAACTGTCACTTCTGGGATGAATGGCACCTGATTAATGGCTTGCCAAAGGCTAATTAGCTGAAACTGGACCACAACCATTGGTAATGGGTGATATTGGTCTTAGGATATTTATGATGACAAAAATTTAACAATGATGTCCCTTACTAAGGCAGATAGAGCTGGATGAACTTTACAGATTATAAGCATCAAGGAAGCAAGGAAAAAAATAAATAAAAATACATAGAAATATGAAAACTTTTTTTTTGAACCCTAAAACCCACTTTTCCAGAGCAGCCTCTACAAGGGGATTGAGTGGTACTTCACCGAGGCAGTGGTGACAAATTCTGTTCCTTGTGTGGTGCTATAAATCATGAAACAACACAAGACAAGAAAGATTCCACAACTGGATTATCTGCCCTCCATGGCCAGCAGACTCATTCAAAGAATGAGAAATAACATCTATTAAAAGGAAGAGGACATTGGCTTCTTCAATATTTCCAGTAATACATATTCATTGTAGCTTTTGTACTTCCTCAAGTCAGACTCATTTTAGAGATGACAGAAACCTCTGCAGACTCTTTTCTGCACTGCCTAGCATCAGAATTGAAAAAAAAACAACAAAAAACCACCACCACCACCAACCAAAAAAACCAAACCAAACCAAAATAAAAACTGTTTCTGAGGAGCAAAGAGGGGCCTGGGGGGCTGGGAAAAGGAACCCCACAGACTGCAGTGTGTGTTGGGTGTTACCTCAATCCCAGCCCCAGCAAGGGGAATGGGACCAGTGGGATGTCACAGGCCATGTTCAAGTCCCCATCTCCCTTCCATGACCATTGAACTTCCCAGGAAGAGCAGATCTGGGACAAGATTTCAGGATGCAAATGGCAGGGTGATAATGCAGCCCCTATCAGAGGTGGCTGATCTCAGTATATCCCACACACCCTCACAAATACAAGCTAAGGCACTGGCACACAGATTTTAGGTCCAGCCCAGCAGAGAAATGCAGCTGAGCTCATCCATCCCCACATTCCTGAAGGGCAGCTTTACCTGCCCAGTCTTGACACTTCTGTACCCTGACAACCCAGCTTAATGCTGGCTGGGGACCTCCCTGCCAGTTCCTCAGGCTGCAAGGAACTGATCCATAGGAACAGGCATATTATACAATAAAACAATTTCCTGAAGAACCAGCTGATTCCCAAGGCCACCAGGCTAACAAATCTGGTGTCAATGGATCTCTTTTCTAAAACAGCAGGACAGCAGAACAAGTGTAATTCATGCCCATTTCAAGCACAAATACTGAGGAAATCTCTCCATTTCTTTTCTACTCATCTACAGGGTCCATGGTAAGAACACTTTGTGTGCTGCTAGGCCTGAGCCTCTTTACTTACAAATAATTAGAGCAGATCTTGCTTTCACCAAAAATTCATTTCGAGCAAAATCCCCCAAGCTCCAGCCAGGAGAAAGAGCACACAATTCTACCAACGTCACTGATATTTTATTGTCTGCTATCACTATTTGCAATTTTCAAGGGACTGATCATTTTAGGTGACTGCAGATGAGGCCATAAATCTTTACTGAAACATTAAATAGGGTTTTACTGTCTTCCTTCTCTTTGCATCTCAAACTCATGAACCTGGAAACAACCAAATCCCTCTACTCTTACAAGACAGAAACCTGTCCTTGCCTCCATTGTTCCTTGGCCAGGACACTGATTTTCTTCACCATTCTGGGAATGGGGATCCATCATCCAATGCTCGCTCTTTGGGGGTCCCAGATGCTGAGAGACTAAGGGTCTCTGATTTCAAGAAAGGCAGTGATGGTTTCAGGATTTACACAGGTACTCAGTAAGAAACAGCAGCAGATGATGAATTTAGATCCTCTGAACACCATCCCAGCATTTTAACCTTTTATCCCTTAGGGAGGAAAAGATCTCTGTGCTCAGATGGTGAATTTCACAGGAGCCTTTCAAAGTAAAGGTCTGCTTATCACCTTTTGCTGCAGTCCTTTTACATAGCCAGCAGCTTGGACAGCAACAAAATCACTGCAAAATAAGTCTGACACCAAAGAACCCAGAAACCATTTGCTGTTTGTCTCCCCCGGAGCTGCTCCCACCAAAGAGATGTCACTCAAGTTCTCACTGTTGTGTGGATCAATAGCAGCTGATGCCTGATAAACCACCCCAAAGCAAGATGTTTTCACAGCTTTAACCCACCTGAACTCAGCCCCAGAAGCCTTCCCTCATTCCATTTTCCAGCAAGAGGAAACCATAGATGTTTACTGAAAATTTCAAGCAGCCGCAGAGGGAAATGTATTCCCATCAGTTTCTCAAAGGCTTGAATATCTGCCTTGAAAGGCTCCAGCCTTTAACAAATCTATAACTGGGGAGAGCCACCAGTTAGGTGGAGGAGATGTATGTAAATAAAATGCAGCAAGCAGCAGATATGTGCTGTCTCCTCACATATGCTGTTTATGTGGCTGTCATGCTCTGGAGATGCCACACAAAGAGCCGTGGTGGCAGCACCATACCCACATCCAGCTCCCCATAATTTTATGTAGGATTGAGAGTCAACAGCCTTGCTGGGACAAGCTGGTTCCAGCAAAGCTGTGCTGAGTCCCAGAAGCCAAAAAACTGGGCTGAATGTTTGACAGGATTAAAAAAAAAACCACTTCTAAATGTATGACACAGATGTCAGTGGCTGCACCCAGCCATGCCTGCCCACAGGACCACAAATACCATGAGAGGGACTATGCAGCACCCTGGGCTGCTCAGAGCTCACTCCCAGCTGAGGAAAGTGTATTCACAAAAGTGAATTTAGCTCCATCAGAAGTCTTTCTGTCCTTGCCTAAAGCCACAGCCTGACCTAAGAAGCTGCTTCATCCCACAAGCTGATCCATTTCCACATATCCCTCAAACTCCACACAGTCAAAGCCCCTTCCCCACCCCAATGCAGCCCTTTTGTCCCTCCCCCACCCAACCCACATCACCTGCATTCACCGTGGAATGAAAGTGTGTCACCTGAGGCTCCTCCTCTCCATGGGCTCTCCCAGCCTCAGCAAAGCTTGTGGCACAAATGCTGCAGTGGCAGCTTGGGAGCAGGTAGAGCTATTCAGACCCAGTTCTGGAAAGCCACTGATGCTGAGACTGAGTGCCTGTGACTGAGGTTTTGAATGTGAAAAACTGTGTGAAAAAACCCTGAGCAGCATATATCCTATTACAATTTCCTCATCTGGATGTGAAAAATTGTGTGAAAGGTCTTTAGGAAATAGATACCCTGTCACAACTTTCACACTCTCAGAAACACCAAGGGAACACATATGGGGCTGTTGTTTAAGTGTTTTCCAAGCAGGAGCAAAAAGCAGGGCACAGCTGCACTTTGGCACCTCATCCTCTCCTTCAGACACAGGGCCATGCTCCTCCAAGCCTGACCCCAGCTCTGTCCCAGTTTCTGAACTTCTCATTACCTCCCTCAAATTTCCCTCAAGACCATTCTGCTTCTTATCTTCTGCTGCTCCCAGGCTCGCTCCCCCATCACTTTCTCCGAGGCCGTGTCCGTCCCCGGAGCAGCGTGAGCTCGGTGCCAGAGGCAGGATTTGCCAGCTGCACTCATCACAGAAACAAGGATTGACTTTTCACTCCATGTTTCTCCTGCAGGCACCCAGAGAGGGCTGCAAACTCATTTGGGAGATGGATGGAGGGGGAGAGGCAGCAGGAGCCTGGGGGTGACAAAGGAGAGGGGAGATGGGGATGCCTCAGCCCTGCAGAGTGCTGCTCCATGCCAGAGGAGCTGCAGCTGTGAGGGACATCCAGGCTGAGGGCACCATCATCTGGGAGAGACTTCCCACCAGGGAGCTGGGCCCCTGGGGGAGTGGGGCCTGATGGTTTCCACCCCATCCCCACCAGTGCCGATCCCAGCCCTTTCCCCCTGAGCACGTCCCAGCTCAGCTCACATCACAGCCTCTCACAGCACTTGTATTTACTCTGCTCCTAACAGTCCATCCCCAATAAAAACCAGAATGGATTTCCCCTGGAAAGCATCCCAGATTGCTGAGGAATTCTGGTGGCAGCCACAAGTCCTGCAGCTTCCTGAGCCCATGGACATGCTCAGATCTCAGACACATCAAAGGGAGGAACAGCTGTGACAGATGAAACTGGGAACTTACATTTATTTTTGTGAAATCTTACTGTTAATTTAGGTTGGGTTTGGTTTTTTTTGGTTTGGTGTGTTTTTATTTTTCACTAAAATGTCTCCGATTCAATCCAGTAATTAAAGAATGTTTTACTACACACACTACATAGGTCAGGAAACCTATTTCTTTCCCAGGCCTCATTTTGATATCTGAGCACCAAACCTCCATATTTTGGGGTGAGAAAGTAGTGACAGAGATGCCTTGGAGAATGCAGAAACAGCCTTAGACATCTAACACCTTTAGGATTTCAATGAATTAATTTCTGAGGAAACTCTGGGAGACCATTGCCAAGTGTCTCTACCTTTTATTATTACTATACATGCTGAAGGCTTCCAGGTACCATCCTCATGTGTGACTGAAGCTTCCTAGTTCTCACACAATAAAAATCTGCAGAGGTCAGGGAAAATCCTGGAAACAATTTCTTCTCCCTGTCCTAACCCCCTCTGTCTCATGACCTCTGGATCAGATGTTTCTACAAGTTCTTCCCAAGATTTCCCCGAGGCTGAAGTTTGATGCAGGTGGATTAGGTCCCCATTCTGCACTGAGGGTCAATCCAGGTGAGAAAACAGACTCAAGAGCAAAAAGAACCTTCCCCTGGATTTTTTCAAAAACTATTTTTGAAACAAGAATTTTAAAAGTCTAAAAATTACAAGCCTCCCTTGACATCTTATCTGTTTGTGAGGTCACTCGACAAGCTAGGGCATCATCTCATGCTATCCATTGGTCTCAAGAACATCTGAATGAGGGCTGAAGAAAAGGAAAAACTAGGGAAATGGCATTTTTAATAATGTTGAGGGACAATTATTCTTTTGGAGGCTTGGATTTGTGATTTAGATTCCTGCAGGCTTTGATCTTTCAGACAAGGTGAATTAGATTTTGCAATATGCTTGGATTTTCTGTGCTAACTTTGAAGTCGATATTAAAGCAGTTCAGGGCCACAGTCACCAAGGCTGGTTGGTAAATTTTGCCCAAGGATGCCTTTTATTGTGTCCTCATTGTGAAGCTCAGAATATGACAGTAAAATGTAATGATTTAACAAGCTGCCTTATTACTGCCCTCTCTGCCCTTGTTTTCTTCCCTGAAGCTTATGGGTTGTGAGCAATTCCAGAGATGCACCCGTGCCTGCCTCTGCAGAGCCCAAAGTCTGCAAAATAGGCTGGTTGACACCTCCTGCCCAGCACCTCCTGAGCTCTTCCACGAGTTTGTAAATTCCCATTGGAACCAGCAGGTGATGCTGAAGCAGAAAACATGGAGTTCCTTCTGCCTTCTATTAGGCTTTTCTTTTCCTCCCATAAAATTCATAAGTGAGAAATATCCTGCAATCCTGGTGGGGTATTTAGAAACATAAGATAGAAAAGCTGGCATGCAGCATATGGCTTTGTTCTCACTGTCTACTCAGCTCTTCAATCCCAGGGAAAACACTCTGGGCTTTTTCACACCTAGGACAGAGCGAGGACACCTGGATTCACGGGAACTTCTCTCTAGTGGAAAGTGAGCGGGGTCTGAGCTCTCCCAGAGTGGGTCTTCCCACAGCACTTGCAAAGCCCCAGGGCTGCTCTCCAGCGACCTCACGGTGACATTCCCAGCCAGTGGCAGGCACCACGTGTCCCCCTGCAGATCTGCAGGTGTTGGAGGGAAGCAGCTGTGCTGGGACAGGAGAGCCATGCTCAGCGTCTTGCTGACTCCAGGTGTGCTCCTCTGCAAACATGGCCAGTGACCCTGCCCAGAGCAAGGGCACGGCTCTTCCTTCGCCAAGGACCCCCCCTGCATCATCAGCAGGTTCTGGGAGTCACCCTGAGCTATGAGTCTCCCTGGAAAATCATCCTGATGGTTCTTCCCTTGGAGCTGGAACATTGCAAGGGTTAGCAGTGCCACAGATGTGCCACTCTGGACTGGTTTCTGCTTTTAGTCCTTGACTTAATTCTGCATCTTAATGCTTTGGCTGAGACATCTGCCTGTGGGAGAGATGGCATTTATTAGATAAAACGAAGAAGGAGAAATGGGGATGTCATCAGTAAATACCAGCAGAAAATAATCCCTTTTTGGTGCCAATGTTCCCTGAGAGATAAAAACTTCCACCAGCCTCCTCCAGCACCAGCATGGCAGGAGGGCACCAGGTGCCTGCACGAGCCCCTGCTCACCTTCCCTCTCCCCCAGCCATGGCACACAGAGGGTCAGTCCCAGCCTCACCCAGAAGTGAAGCCACCACTTCATCTGCTCCATTTCCACAGCAGCTGATGCTCTCCAGCTGCCACCAAGGGCAGGGACAGCCCAGCCCGTGCAGTGACACCCTTACCCTGCAAACATTCACTCCTGATTGGAGCAGGATTGCCATCCCAATGTCCTGCTCATCATCACCTTCTGTCACTGTCATCTCTGTAATGTGCAAAGAAGGATCACATGGACTTTTACCATCTGGGCTTTGTCTGCTGATGTAGCCCCAGGAGGGATAACATCTTTCATTCCCCTGACCATTCCTTGGCTTTTCCCTTAACTGGCAGCTCCAATGTGTGATATGTGCTAATTCTGTTCAGACAAAATCTAAAAATCAAATTAGTAGCTGTACCAGAAACATTAAACTGTAGAGAAGAGACACTTGATGGGCAGCCTCCACTCCAGGGGATGGGAAATGCAAAAGATCTTCCTGACAGGCACTGACAGTTGCTGTGCAAGTGTTGCCAGATTTTCAGGGGAAAATAATAATCTTCAATATGTCAAGAGAAGAGTTTGATACCTTCAGTCCTTCCCCAGTCACCACAGAGACCAGGACCCAAATATTCTGTTTGGACCTGCTGAAAAGCATCCAGAGGAAGCCACAAAGATGCTCAGAGTGCTGGAGCCCCTGTGCTCTGGAGACAGGCTGAGAGCTGGGAGTGTTCAGCCTGGAAAAGAGAAGGCTCTGAACAGAGCTCAGAGCCCCTTCCAGGGCCTAAAGGGGCTCCAAGAGCTGGAGAGGGCCTTGGGACAGGGCCATGGAGTGACAGGACAAGGGGGAATGGCTTCACACTGCCGGGGGCAGGGTTACATCCGATATTGGGAAGAAATTCTTCCCCGTGTGGGTGGGGAGGCCCTGGCACAGGTTTTGCCTGCACAAATCCTTTACTTCACCACTGTACCCAGGTGCCTTCCACATAGAACTGCAGTAAACCCTGGTGGTTTGGGGGTCTGTAGGAGGCATTTATTTACAGGATGGAAATGTACTAGGCTTAAAAGTTTTGCTTGATGAATATTTTTGCAAAAAAAAAGCATTTATTTCTTCTCCTTTCCTTCCCCAGAGGATTTAGTTCAGTTATGTGCACTGATTTCCCTGAAGGCATACACAGCAGAAAGATCCAAACAGAACAAACAAAAGATCACAAGTTCAGAACAAACTTTCATATCCCTTTTTAATTCCTAGATGAATTTCACCCAAATTTTCAGGCAGTTTCAATTGACTTGCGTACAGCATTTTTCCCAGAAAAAGATGCAACTAACATTTTCTTGAAAGCTCCAGCTAAAGCAAGAGCCAAACCTTGGCTAAGAGACATGGTGACCTTGATGGAAAATAAACAGAAGGAATGTGAAACAGAAACACTCAAAGTCCTCTACAACCTCCTCCCACAACATCAGGTACCTCAACTGCAGAAAATGTCACCTCTGGCAACCAGATGACGTGAATGGAGATTTCTAGGAAAAGGAAAGAAAGAAAAAAGATTTGCTTTTATTCTAAGAAGCATCATGTGCAGCTACCATCCTCAAGGAAAAGATTGAAAAATCATTTCCTGGTTAGCCAGGGGCTGTTGGGTTTTTGTTCCTTGACAAAAGAGACATGGCCAAACCTAATGAAGGAGCAGGATGAAGCACGTGCAGCCCCCTGAAGCTGAAGCTAAGTGCAGCTCCTTCAATCCCTGGGACATGGGTGCCTGCACTTGGAGCACATCTCTGCCCATGCCATGGAACAGGGGCCTGGAGTGCCAGCCCAAATTTAAGAGAGCTGAAATTATTTATGGCAGCATCAGAATCCAGCAGTAAATTCATGCTGCCATAAATGTGAGCCCTGCTGGCACTGCCATAAACATCCACAGCAGCAAATTCCAGCTCCTTACCCTTGCCAGAGTACCCACATTCTCCAAACCTGTCTGCAGTTCATCATCTGCTTTGGGCAGGAACGTTCCCCACTCCCTCTGTGCAGGTCTGCCAGCACCATCCTCTTCCTCCCACCCCAGGGATGACACAGGGACCTTTTCCATCCCCAGAAATCACTTTGCCACTGCTGAGCCTGCACAGTGAGTACATTAAAGCACCAGGCAGATCTCTGCTTCATCACAGCCTCAGGTGGTGGGGTATGTCTTAAGAACATGGGAAAGCTTTTAGGAAGTCATTGAGGAAATTCTATTTGTCGGTTCCCAGGTCATTCCTCAGGCTGTGGGTCAGTGCCAGGAGCAGGAGCTCTGAGCTCCCCAGCTCTGAGCAGCATCTTCAGAAGGTGCCAAAGGAAGCCTGGTCCCTGCTCCTGGCATGAGACACGACCAGTTAAACTAATCTGCAGGAGCAGGAAAAGCCTCAGGGGCATCAGGGTCCAGATGTGGTGTGTCCCTTCCAACCCAAACCCTTCTGGGATTGTCCCAGACGCAGTTTGGGAGCCCAGAATGCACCCACTGGTGGTTGTGGCCCCATCCCTGAGGATTTGCTGTCCTGGGAGCCCACCTGCATAAGAGCAGAGCTGTTGCACTGATTTACCTGGGACTCCACCAAGGGACTCAGACAGGGGTGAAGTTTCCAAGATCATTTCTCTTGGGATCACATGTTGCTCTGAGCCCTGCTGAGGGACTTGTCTGAGCTTTTCCCAGCCCAGCTGAGCAGTGGCTGCTCCTGCTCCGTTTGCTATCCGTCTCCCCAAGGGCCCCATGCACTGGAAATCTCCTCATGGCTTTTTTCCTGGCTAGCTCCTAGTTTTGTTCTTCATGTGCAAAGTGAATCTTGCCCAGATCTGGATCACAGATTCAAACTCCCCTTCCCAAATCCCTGTCTCTCAGCAAGGCCAGCACACGAGCCTTAAGGCTGCACTTCAGATCCTGAATTTATGTGGCTTTGGGCTGAATACTTAAAAGATTTGTTTGGGGGTTTTATCCTTAGATGTTGAGATGCAGCTGCTTAAATACAGCTCCTAAATTTTCTTCTTTTTTTAATGTGGAAACATTAATGTCTGAGGACAGCTGCTGTCCAGGGACTGACCCATTATGATAGTACAGCTGTATTTTTCTGGCCCATCTTCTTTTTGCTTCCTTGTGCAGCATTTCTTTCCTGAGATAAAACAACAGATCAATTTTGTTTCATTATATTCACTGCACATTTTGAGAGATTCCTTCTAAAATTGGCTGTACTGTTCCACCCTGTTTATCTGAAAGGTTGCAGGAACTTGAAGCATCATTAGACCCTTCTAATTATTTCTGGAATATTTTCTGCCTGCAGAAAATAAGGAATTATTTCTGCCTACAATTTACCATCCCTGCTTGGAGAAAATCCTCAAATCAGAGGCAGGAGAGCTGCCCTGGAGCTCCTTAGCTGTGTGAGGCTATGCTCTCTGTGCAGATCACATCAACAGCTCACCCAGGCCTTCCAAAACCTCCTGATGTTTTGTGGAAGAAACCCTGAGCCCCAAACAGGATTTTGCTTCCTATATCATGCTCCCAGACCACAATCCCCAGCTCATCTGCAGCAGCTTTTTTCAACAGCAAAACCCTAGTGGAAAAAAAAAATCCTTCACCTCCTGATCTGTGTTTACTCCACATTCTACATAAAAGCTTCCCAAACCCAATGGGAGAAGAGCATGTTCAATAGCACTAATAAAGATAATGGCTCTGATTTGGCCCCTGGTTCCTCGTACTCTCCCACTCCTCTCCCTTTAACTGCAGGCTTTGAGGCATGTCCTGATGTTCAGTTCGTGCCTGTGGAGCATCTCCCATGGCCTGGGAATGGGCTTCTGGATGCTGCTGCTGTAAAAGTGCTGGGAGCTGTGTCCTCACACTTTGGTTGCAGCCACTTCACTCCTCCAACGCCAAAAATGAGCAGGAGCATGTGAAAACACAATGATTTATCATTTTTTCCACTTGGCCAGAGAAATGCACTAAACCAAGCTTCCTTTTACTTTGCACCATGTTCTTAAGAGAGAGAGCACTGAGGCATTAAAAACATTGGCTTCTATGGATTAAAATATCTCTTGTTTGTCCTCCTGGAAGAGGTGACTTTAAAACACTTGTGCATCAATTCACCCCTAATAGCACCAGGCCACTGCAAAAACAGCTTTTAACCTGAAATCGCATCTCATACATGAAACCAGGTGGAAGATAAGCCAAACATCAGTTTTGTGTTAGCCTGGAACTGTCTTTAACCTGAGAAATTGAACAAAAAACCTTGGAAGTGCAGAGAAATGTCACAAGCATTTGTTTACACACCCTGAGGTGTCAAAGCCTTCATCCCAGTCCTGGTGTGACCTTCCTTCTTATATCTTGTTCTCCTCATCTCTACACTTGGGATCCCTCTAGGGACAGTAAAAAAAATCCAGACAAGGTCTTTGACTGTGGACATGATTTTCTGAGCCTGAGAGAGTTTTCAGCCTGACAGTGGCATATCTTTCTCAAGGGAGAATCTTTTGGGAAACTTCTCTTTCAAGGGCTGTTTTTGTAAATAGGTGTTGGTTCTCAAAACAATGTCACACACATGTTCTGAATGGGTTTTTCTCTTGTTCCACCACTGGGACCAGAGAGGTGGTTCCTTTGGCCAACCATGTTAACCTGTATGGGAACACCTTAGAAAAAGGGCTGCAAACCCCAAATAAAGGCTTCTGCCTCATTGGGATCAAACGTCGTTGTTGTGACCTGAGCCCACTCTTCCATTTTGTGTCCACTGGCAACATTTGCCTGCCACCAAAGCATGTTGGCCAGCAGGCACAATTTATTGCCCTGGAGCCATGGGATGTTGGAGTGGAGGGGCCTGGGATGCTCTCTGTGGAAAACCACAGCCCAGGGGGAGAGGTTTGTTCTGGGGCTGAGCACCTGCAGCACCTTCAGCACGCAGGCAGCCCATTGCTCCCAGCAGGAGTGGCAGCCTGGGAGTCCCAAGTGGCAGCAGTGGATGCAGATGGAAACCATCCCTCATCCCGGGAGGGGTGGCATGGGGAGGTTGTGCCCCGAGGGCAGCAGCCACTTGGCAGCTCCTGGCTGATTCTCCCAGTTCCAGTGATGTTAGAAACATGAAGCACGAGAAGAATGGGCAGCTTGGGGTGAATTTTTGCGTCTGCCGGGGTCTCACGGCTTGCTTGGGGCTCATTGCTAGCGCGGTGATGTCGGGAGGAGGAGCCAGGTTTGGGCAGCGTCACCCACAGCTCCCAGTCACCCACAGCTGGGGGCAGCTCCTGGGGAGGCAGAATGGCACAGGCAGGCACAGCTCAAACCTGGCATCCTCTTGTTCATGTGGAGCCCTCAGCGTGCTGGGGAAGACAAAAAGTTCCCGTGTCTTGGCTTTGGAAGACACAGTTGCTGTAAGCACTGTAGAGAAAGTACCTCTGGGCACAGACCCTGTGACATCTGGGTGTTTGTAGCAGGGCTAAGTCAAATGCTGAGGATTTATCCAAGTGTTCTCCAAAGGAGTACAGCTATTTGGGTAGATTCTGCCACTACTTTTAAATTATCTCTTTTTTTTTTTGTCATTTAAAAAAATGTTCTTTCCTATGGATTGCATCCTCAACCACAAGTATTACATTGCAATGAAATAAAAAGCTTAGTTCTCTAACAAGTAGCACAGCAAGAGGTTTTCTGCCCTGAAGAGGCCAGTGCTGGAGCTGATGGATGCTGAGCCCTCATCAGTGCCTCTCCCCCAGCAAAGCTCCCAGCAATTTCTCTGTGCCCCCTCGGGTGGCTAAATCCAAATTCCATGTGAAACAATGTCAAACACTTTGCAAAACCCAGGGAATATTAAAGCTACCTCATAACCATGACTAAACTAATTAATTCAGATATCTAAGGAGCTGTGTTTCTTAAATCCATTAGTTTTATCCCCAGCATTTAATTCTTCCTCATTTAAATTCCTTTTCACCTATACCATTATTTTGTCCAGGACTACTGGCTTGTAGATATCTGGGATGTAATGACAGCCTTTTGAAAATATAAACCAGCTTTTCCCCAACTTCTCCGGTGTTGATTTAAAATGAACATCTGCAGACCTCAATCTTCTGAGACACTCAGACATGAGTTATATGGACACTGATTTCTAAGTGCACCCCCTGACAATGCAGATATAATTTACTACACTGTTGATTAGAGATAGAACAGGAACAATTTGATCTCCCATCACAGAGATAAAGCACATAGTTCTGTCTTGCTAAATGCCACGAAGAAATACTGACCAGACCCGACTGTGCTGACTGAACTGTGTCACCCAGTGATGAACACAGCAGCTGGCACTATTTCTTTTTTTCTGTTTAATGATATTTAGAATTTTTGTGCTTACTCTTGATAGCCACAGATTTCAAGCTCTTGTCCCTCATCAGCAGGCTGAGCTTCATAATTCCTGATCCACATCATTTGCTATTCAGCTTCTTTTACAACCTACTGCTTTTTGGGGTTTTTTGGAATATCTTCTCTGGCCAGGCTCCTGGATCTGGAAGTCCCTCAAGGCAAAGCCAACGTCTCTCTATAATGAATTCCAGGGGATTGTCCACATGACAATCTCTACCTAAAAATTTCCAAATGTGTTCATCCTTTTCTGTTCATATTTTAGCTTTCCAACAATTCCAAGCTGGAGAGGCACCCTATGGAAGCTGCTGCAGGACCGTATGGCTGTAAATAATGCTGATATTGATGAAAGTGCCCTTTGTCAGCATATATTGGATGTAATCAGGCACTGATCGCCAGTTCCTAAGCAACCACAAAATTCCTGTCCAGCAACCAAGTCCAGAACACGCTCCAGGTTTGTTTTGGTCAAAATATCTTCTGTGTTAGAAAATTATTAGCTCATTATCAGAAAGCCTTGTGGGTTTTTAATTACTGGATGCAGGAGATTTTCAGCAAAAGTCACCCTGGGGAATGATAACAGTTTTCTTCCTGCAGGTGGTCAGCAGGAGCAGCAGAGCCCACCCTGCTCCAAGATTCTTTTTCACTCCTCCAGCATGAGACAAGAGGTCTTACAGAGCTACAGATAAAAGCACTCCCTGCTTCTGAAGATGGAAATCTCCCTTCCCAGCCAGGCGATTCCCAAATCTTCATCTTCCCAGCATTTCTGATCACATTTCTGGGTAAGGAGTTATTTGCTGGAGCTGAATCTCTCCAGGTTCCCGCTCCTATCTGCTTGTATTAAGCCACCTCAAATTTCCCTCTGGGCAGAAATTAAATCTGAATCAGGAAAATCTTGATGGAAAATAACGTTCTCTCTCCAAAGGATACATTATTTTTTCTTCAGTTAATTAAAACAGTGGATTGGACTCATCCTTTTCAAAGTTTCTTGAGTGTCTGGGGGTTGTGGGCAACCGAGAAGCAGCAAAGACAACTCAAAAGAGCATGAAACAGCCCTTTGCAGGAGATGAAAGAGCCAACACAAGAAAAACCCAACCTCTTGTCACCCTTCAAAGGACCTGAGTGTCAGCAGCCAACCTTCAGGAGGGCAGGGCTGAAACAGAGATCACAGGGAGAGCCGGTCACCTGGACCTGCTCTCACATCTTAGCAGGGCCCTGCGAGAATGATGTTCAAAAATAGACATGCTACAGACACTGAGCAGAGGAAAAACTGCTGAGAGCCGCTGTGCCACGTGTCCTCCATGCCCTCTCCAGAGGGAACGTGGCCACTGCAGTGCAGGTCACCAGTGTCCACAGCAGCCCCTCCAAACCAAACCCCCCTCTCCCTCCATCCTGGAGTTTTCCCAGGCTCAGCTGTAGGGCAGCCACCCCCTCTGCAGTCTGGGCTCCCTCCTTGCGGGAATCAGGGACACAGGGAATGTTTCTCTGCCTGTCCTGGGAGTTCCTGACCCCCCAGGCAAACATTGGTTTTAACCTCCATCCATGGAGAAAGCTTCCAGAGCTTTGGGATGGGTTGGAAACAACCAGAGTGTGAATTTAGACAGCAGTGTGGTTAATAGTTTCTCACTTGGTGAAAATTGTATATTTGGGTTTTATATGGTATGGGTGTAGGTGAGGATTCAAGATGGGGAATTCTGGGTGTTGCCTCAGTTTCCCTTCTCCTTCTTCACCTACTCCATGTTCTGCAGTGTTGGGAGCACAAAGTTATTGGATCAGAGAGTCTGCAATGCAGATGTTGCATGAATGGACAAATAATTCATTATTGGTAGTAAACTAACAACAACAGACATTTTAAGAATGTGGTGTCAAGTAATTGCTTTGCATATCTTGTATAAATTCAGACATTTTTGAGCCTCTTTTTTTTTTCCTTTTTTTTTTTTTCCATTTTGAGCCCTTGCTGGGATGTTTTTCAGGAGGGCAGAGTCTGTGCCATCCCAGGCTCGAAACAGGAGATGAGAGAAAATAAACAGCCTTTGGAGACCGAAAGTGAGGCCCCTCTGCCTCGTTTGTGGGTGTGACACGGCCCAGCAGGGGCTGCTCAGCCCAAGCAGGCCAATGTAAGGGGAGAACCCGACACCTCCTGACCTTCAGGACCTCTAATGCTCCTCCCAAATCTCCTGTCCCTCCTCCATCCATCCTCTCGGGTATCAGATATCCCCAGAAGCGCTGGACTACGAGAGTCACTCCCAGTGAGCAGCAGCACGTTGGGAAGCTCAGCTCACGCTTGCCCCTCTCTCTGTTGTCTTCATTTTGGGGACAAGCAAAACTGTTCTGTGAGAGCCTTTCGTACCACAGTGAAACCTCTGCTTTCAGAGGAGCTGAGCTGTGCTTGGAGCTGTGTGAAACACCAAGACTCTCTCTGTCCAGTGGATCAGAGGCTGAACCCTCAGAAAAGGGGTTTTTTTTCAGCCCAGCAGGCAAGAAACAAGACAAAGCATCTCTGTTACAACTGAATCAAAACTCAGCTTTTGCTGTTTTATTCCAGGTAGGTGACGATTCCTGGAGTTACTCTCATCCAAAACACCCAGTAGCTTTGCTTAGATATTAAAGGATCCAGCTTCAAAAGTGTGGATTTAAAGATTTCTTTGCAACACTTCTGAGTTCTTCCCACCTGTTAGAGCCATGTTTCCCCAGAGCAGTGTCTCTGGCAGGCAGAAGCTAGGATGCAATTCCCTGAATTCAGCAGAACATTATTTATCTGAGCAGGGAGCAACAATAGCACAGCAGAGATTTCATTTCCTTTCAGCACATAAGAAATCCAGCCAGTGAAGGTGAGATTCAATAATGCAGCAGACAGAAAGAGAGCAAGGCAAGGGAAGGTTTTCAAGTCTTTTTTCCTCTGCAAAGAGATATGAAAACCTTACAGGAGCCTTCACATCTGCATCTCCCTGGTTATCTTCAGCCTCTTAACCAAGGTGTCCCAAAAACAGACTCCCCACAGGCTTTCCTGGGTGGCTGCAGAAGGATCTGACTTCCCAGCTAGCAGAGTTTAATGTGGACTGGCTTGGGGTGCCACTCAAACCATTGGCCCAGCTCCTTCACTTTATCACAATTTTTCTTTCCCTTTCACAGGGAAAAGGTGCTGCTTGATTCTGGAGGGCAATGAGCCGTGCAAAGGAATCCAAATTCCTGATACTTTTGTTCCCAGCAAAGCATGTTTGGTGCGCTGGCAGGGCCTTGGCAGACACAGCACTGGGCCCTGGGCCCTCAGCTCATTGAAACCCTTGGATAGGTGTTGAAGTCCATCCCCAGCCAGGGGAAAAAAAAATTTAAAACTTAAAAGCTAGGAATTATACATATAAATTGGAGATTTAAGCATATGCTTAAGCATGTACAGGCAAACTCTGACAGGAAGGGTGGGCAGCTGAGCCCACCCAAAGCTGACAAACTGTGAAGCAACTGATGCTCACACAAGTGGAAGGAATACACAAGCAAGATGCACAGAAGGAGGAGTGGCATCTTGGCACCTCATTGTAATCAGAAACCCGGGTTTTGGCAGTGCCTCACGGCTTTACTTTCAGCCAGTACAACAGAAAATGTTTTGCCTCCTGTGCAAGTGATTGCAGGAATTCATCAGTCTCATTTGAAGCCAGAATACTCCTTTATCACCAAAGACTTCTCGAGATCTGACTGTGAGCCAAGGACTGCAATGAAATGTAGGACTTAATTATGTTTGACAAAGGGAAGTCAATTAAAGGCTCTTTCACATCTGTGCCATTTGACTGGGGCTTCTGCTTTATCATCTCTTCTCTGGTCCCTTGCAGAAATTTAATATTTATGGCCAGGAATTAGGTCAAAGCCTGGGAATGAATAAATGTTTGCAGCTCCTTGCAGAAGACAGGGAAAATTTCAGATTGCTAAACATGAAGCAAACCCCACTTTAATGACCCAGATGGCCAAACAAAGCCTCCATCAGTAAAGGAGCTTCACCTGAGCATGTGTCACACCTGGGCATGCCTGGAGCTGCAGTGGTGGTGGGGCTGCACAGGAGATGCTCAGGGCAAAGCTGTTTGATCCACAGAGCCATTGCCCATCTCTGGGTGTTTCATCTCTCTGACATTCCTTAGGTTTGCTTTTGGAATTGATGGTAGAAATAACCCTTAGAGGAGAACTCAGGGACTCCACAGTTCACTGGTTTTTAAGTGCCTGGCTTTAGACTTCAGGGATCTGAGTCTCAAGTACTTCTTTGGGAGGTGATGTTCCTACAGTGAAGCTCTTCCCAAATGTGTGCAACAAAGTCCCCTGACTCCCATTCCCCTCCTGAGACCCTCTTCTTTCATTTCAAGATCCTTGACTCCCATCAGCTGCTCAAAGGTACAGGATACTGCACAATTTAACTTTTTACCAGGCAGGGCTACGTGCCCCAAAGCAGCCAGACCGGGTTTGAATGTACAGGGATGGGAAAATCTGTGTGCTTGGTGTGGCAGCACAGCCCCAACAGCATCACCACACCCTCAAACCCACCTGCCTCTCCAGGCATCCAATAAAGCAAACTGGAAAAAAGCAACTCCCAAGTTACTTCTGAAAACTCAGAAGTAAAAAGGGGGAAAACAACAGTTTTCTTTACGATGACTGGTAGCAATTATTTCCCCATATACCTAAATGTAAGGTCTGAATTAAATTGGGCAGAATCCTTTTAAGTGAATTTATTGAAAGCTGATGCTTACCTATTCCTCCTTACACCATTCAGGGATTGTTTTTCTTGTATACTTGCCCCTGACAGTTTAATATTTATACCTATATTAAACTACTCACACTGCTTTCAACACATTGTCTGACATCATTCAATCTTTAATAACTTGCCTGCAACAAAATTGTTTCCAATATACTTTTAAATCCTGCAGCAAGACTTTTGGTGCCAGGTACTAAAAGCTGACACTAATGGTAGAAGGTTTGGACCCAGAAATCCAGGAGAAAGATTCATTATGCTCCAGAGGAACTTGAAGACACAACATAAATATGGAGCAAAATTCCAAAATCACAGTCTGTCTTCTGGCTTTTACCTTTTGTGAGGAGATGATGACACAAGACTTGCAGATGGTGCTGCTGCCAAAGGAGCCTGTGAGTGCAAGGCTTGGCTTTCCAGGATGTGGAGGAAAAGGTGCTGAACCAGCTCAGGATGCTGGTGGCTACCCCAAAGGGGAGGAGAGCAGAGTCCTGCAAAGCCCCAGCCCATGCAGGAATTGGAAAGAGTCGGTTTAGATTGGATATTAGGGAGAAATTCTTCCCTGTGAGGGTGATGAGGCCCTGGCACAGGATGCCCAGAGAAGCTGAAGCTGCTCCATCCCTGGAAGTGTGCAGGGTCACACTGGACAGGGCTTGGAGCAGCCTGGGACAGTGGAAGTTGTCCCTGCCCATGGCAGGGGGTGGAATGAGATGAGCTTTCCCTTCCAACTCAGACCATTCCAGGGTCCAATGATCTGTCCATTAAACTCCCCTTCGAGAAAATAAATATTACAGTAAAACAACATACTCCCAGCAAGTGTCTCAAACACCCTGCCAAAATCAGATGTACATTTCTGCATCCCCTGGGTGCATAATGGACACAAGGCTGTGGCTTTTTGAAGTCATCACCTTGCTGACATTACTCTTTCATATTACAGCAGGAAAAAACAACCTAAACTTAACAAAAAATATATTTGTAAATTAAGCCCAAATTAAATTAGTGCTTGATTCCCCCGGAGTCACCCACAAAGGCAGAAAAACAATCTATTATTCACCTGGCTTTAATTCCAGCTTCTCTGGAGCTGAGGTCACCCTCTATTAATCACAAGTGGTCTCTGCATTACACAATGGGCAAAGAGGTAAAAGCTTTATTGCCTGGTATTTATTCTGTCTTCCTTTCGAAATAACAAACCCAAGATAAACAGAAACCTTTTACCCTGCTCCAGCAGTAACCACAGGCTGTCCTGAGGAGCTGGGAGCAGCAGCAAGCAGGCACTGCACCAGAGGGAAATGTGCTACCAGAGGGAATTGTGCTGCAGGCACTCAGGGAGAGGCACCTCAGAACAGCCGCTCACATTTCCCCCCACCTGCTTTAAAGCACATCCATCCTGCTGTATTTTTAAACATCACATTTCTTTTCTTAGTAAACAGCTCACCTCACTGCGAAAGGCAAAAGCAAAGTTAAATAAAAATGCCCTCGGTGCCATATAAATGCCACCCAGAGGCACTGGGGTGAAGCAGAGCAACTTCCTGAGCTGGTGAATGGTGACTGATGGGGTTTGCTTTTATTTTTTAGTGTTTTAAGAACTTTCCTTTCCCACTTGACTCTTCATTCCTGATGGTTCTGGAGGAAAGGGTCCCTATGGGAGAGATCATTCCTGTGCTTCCCATCTCCACCGAGGTTTTGCTGCCCCAAGAGGGGATCACCAGCCCCCAGGGACAACTTGTGATTGAGAGGCTGGAAATGGCAGGGCATGTGCCACAACTGTGTAATTCCTGCAGGAAACAATAGTGAGGACCCTTTTTGCACTGATTTTTCTTTCCATGCATGAAAAAGACCAGCAAAACCTTTTCAGACCTGCAATGTGAACACTGGCACAGTGAGACTGGACATGGACAAAGGTTCAGCTCACTGTCCAGCTAACTGAGCAGCAAAACAGGGCATTGAGAGAGATGGCACATTCATGAATATCTGATGTTTCTATGACCAGATCAGATGTCTTACAAAACAAATATCCTGCATCTACTAAAGCAGAGGAACTTTCCTGTTAGTGATGTTCAAGCTTCATCCACTCCCTTCCAATGCTTTTTTCTTCCCAAAACCATAACTCAGGGTTGTCACAAGCCTGGGAATAATCTCACCTGGAACTGGGCAAGGAAAGACTTCAGAGGACCAAATGCTGCCTCCACCCCTGCAGCATCCCAAGGCTGGGATGCTCCTGCTGCAGGAAGCCCTCAGGTATCCATCTTTCCATCTGGGCTTCCATCAGAGCCTGTTCTTGGGCCAAAAGGCACTGGAAGAGTGCAGACCTCACTTCACCAGCCCAGCTGGAAAGCTCATTCCTTCAGTGTTCTGAGACTCATTAATACAATGGGCTGTCCCTCGCCTTCACACTCTTGCCCCTTCCCCTCTCCCCACAGTCTTGTGGGGAAATTTCAGCCTTGCAGAAGCAACCATCCTGCTGGAATAATTATATCTGTGCTGAGCTAATGCCTCTCCTAAAGAGCCTGGCAAGCATTAAGCAAAGGCAACCCAGCTCCGTTCCCTCAGTGCACTGAGAGGGTTCACACTGACACAAACCAGTGCTGACAGCCTCACTCTCTGCTTCACAGGTGTTTTCTGCCTCCTTTCTGTTCCAAAGTGCCAAATGGAGCGGGATTTTATTTGCAGGCAGGAGCGTTTCTGACTCCCTGCCAGCCAGAGTGAGCCAGGCTGGAGCTGGGGAGGCACAGAGACACGAGTGAGCAGTGGCTGATTGCCAAACCACCAGCCCCAGGTACAAAGGCACTTCCCTGATCCAGCCATGGGGGCAGAGGCATCTCCCCAGTCTGGTCCCAAGAACCAAACAGAGCTCCCACGAAAATCCACCTCCAAATGGAAGCTCTACCCTGTATCTAACAAGGGAAATGCTGCAAACAGCCCAGACATGGCAGGAAAATCTGGGAGTCCCTGGCAGTCCCCAGCAGATGATGTCTCTTCTGCTCTGCTGTCTCCTGACCAGCCCTGTTTTATCCCACCTTGGTTGTCCTTGAGGCTTCCTGTGGATAACCTACAGGAAGGACAGCAGAGGCTGATTAATGAGCTGATCCTACAGAGTCAGGAAAAATAACCTACACCAGGAAGGAACTGGAAGCATGAAAATAAAGGCAAAGGGTTTTTCCTCCTTTCTCACGTGTATATAAACAATAAGTGATGCCTACTCCTTGTCAACAGTAATAAAACCCTCACAAAGCACAAGATGCTTGGTCCTCTTCTAGCTGAGAACTAGAGCTCTTTCATATCAAGCAGTATTTCAAAGGAAGAAAACAATTTTTTTCCCCTCTATTCATCTCTTTATGGTGGCATTTTCTACCCTCCATAATTCACAGCTTTCTTCATCCCAGCAGGGTTGAAAATTAGCTCTGCCACCTTGGCCATCCAAAAGCTCAGTACAGCTGGCAGCACCACCAATTGCCCAAATTTCTTCAACAGTTAACTCCTCTGCCAAGAGGAACAGAATGATTTGCAGCCACGCTGCCCATGTATTTCCTTGCTTCATGTGGTTTTCTGGCTTTGTCTTAGGCTGTCCCAAGCAAATAAGAGCTAAATAAGAGCTGTTCCTAACCAGTGGCGCTGTCTCCTGCCAGAAGTGCTCCACAGCCCTGCCATGACACTGGGGAAAAATATGGAAAAGAAACATTCCCTCCGGAGAGAGAAACACTGTAATATTCAGGTTGAAAAAGTTCTCTAGGATAAAGAGGATCCACTCCTCAAGGGCCATCTGGGAGACCCCGAGATGAGCTGGGATTTTTCACCCCACAGTAAGATACCCAGGAGGAAAGAATTGCCCAGGTGGACTCAGATAACCACTGGTGCCAGACTGCTTCTATTTGGGGCTCCTCCTGTTCCCACAGGCATCAGGGTCCCCCCTGGAGCCAGAGGCATTGCACCCGGAGGGCTGTCATCAACTCACACACTGCAGAGCCATTTCAGCTAATGAATCCCCTCTAGAATCTGAATTAGCATCTCTCAGTAATAGCAAATCACTCCTGATTTCTGATTGCTTATAAATAACCTACCAATGACCTCGGGAGCTTTCAGACAAGACTCAGGAGCCCCAGCAAGCTGCCAAATCCCCCTTCACCCCACGGGACTCATTGGTCCCTGGACACAACCCAGTCAGGCTGGATCTCATCCAGCAACAGCTCCCTGGTTGCTGGCAAGAGGGAAAACAAGACCTTTTCAATCCCCAGGAGGCTGGTGGGAATATTTATGCCACTACCTAATAATTTAACTATTTATGATTTATCCCAGCTTCCTCTTCCGTGCAGGTGACAGTTCTTTGTAGGTTGACAGGTTAAATGGATCTAACAGATCCAGGGCTCTGCTGCATTTACATCGTGGTTCCTCCTGGGAGGACAGCAAAGGGCAGCCAGCATCATCCAGGACCGACCTCCCACAAAACTTCCTCCCTCTTCACAGATAATCAGGCTCGTTGTCAAAACCTTTTAATTTCTTTATCCTGGTCCTTGATTTAACTCCATCTTTTAATTCTAAAAAATCTGCTTTTTGAAAATCTTTGTATGTAAAAAGTGAAGCCAAATTCTCTTCTGTTCAGTGAGATGTTTCCCCATGCAAAAATAATTCCTTTTATATTGAGAGGGACTGAGGGGCACTGTAGTTAGAGGACACAAAATAGAAGCATGGATTCACAGTTATAACAGTTGAGGTTTTTCTCAGAATGAGGCAGGAAACCTTTATTTTGGGGTTTTGCAAACCTTTTTATAAAGTGTTCCCATACAGGTCAACGTGACTGGCCAAAAGAACCACCTCTATGGTGCCCTTGGTGGAACTAGAGAAAAACACATTCAGAACATGTGTGTGACATTGCTTTGAGAGCCAAAATTTATTTACAAAAAACAGTCCTTGAAAGAGAAAGTTTCCCAAAAGATTTTCCCTTGGGAACAGATCAGCCACTGACAGGCTGAAAACTCTCTCAGGCTCAGAAAATCATGTCCACAGGGCATTCTCTCAAGAAAGATTGGGAGATGACAAGGGTGTCCAGAAAGTAATTTTTAATGCTGGTATTTAGTAGTCCCTGGCACTGCAACACAATCTGTCACCTAAAGGTAGAGATCTGTTCCATCAATGTGCATTAACGAGGCTCCACATCCTGCTAGGACCTCAGCTTCTACACCACAACACAGGGCTGGGCTTCACTTGGGTCTTTTCTGCTTACCCAACATCACCAGTGGGGTTTTTTTAGTCAACCAGTCTCTGCAACTGGATTCCTTTTGTTTTATAAGAGGCAGCAAACAGTACCACAAAACCTCACTCTATAATTACGGAAACGCTCGACTGTTAATCACGGCTTAATTGTTTTGTACCTTTTGTCGAGTCCTGAGCTACTCAGACTGTGATAATTCTTGTCATTAGTGTCTGAACCTTGGGGCAATCTTACTCTAACATCTTAACATTTGCACTCTGTCACTAGAGAACAGCATCAAATATGCAGAACGGGAGCCAGGGTGGAAATGAAAGGCCTTGTTGGAATCACAAGTGTTCTAATCAGAGTTAATGACCTCCCTCCCATCGCAGCAGAGGACTCCAGAGCTGGGATTGACATCACTTTTCACAGGGGTGCTTATCAGAGCAGCATCTGGTCTTTTTCTCCCCCACAATCTTGTATTCTCCCTCTGCCAGCACCAGCCCATGCACAGCAGGGTGAAAAAGGGGTACCCCACACCCAGCTGCAGCATTGAGGGAGAAGCATCACCCCAAAATAGCAGCATTTCTGTTGTGCTTACCCAGACCAAGGTACAGCACTAGATGAGCACTGAGGCAGAGCAGGTACCCAGGACACACAGATGTCTCATGGTGGCTCATTTCAAGAGCCACAGAGTCAAATGCCAAATAATTCCAGCTCCCTAGGAAGGCCTGTTATCTCTCTGATTCCACTTCTTTTGATGTAGTGTCTTTCATACGCTGTTGATCAGAACAATTTACAGCCAGAGAGGAAAATAACAACTTCAGGCTCCGGTGAATTGCATCCAGCAGCCCACTGGAAGAACAGCAGAGCTTTTTATCCAGCCCTTGTTACATTTTTGCCATAGCTGGGTGATGCATCTCAGCTGTGTGGCTGCACAGATCACTCCATCCGCAGAAACTCAGCTCCCAGATGAGGCAGGATTTCTCCCTGTTAAAATGTGCAGATGGTAATGCTCCGGAACTAAAGTTGGCAGCAGCTGGTTTCAAATGCATGGGGCTAAACACCCAGCTCTGGGCTGACAAGGGCTCTGCATCTGATCAGAAAACTGCTGTCAGTGCTCACAAGGTGCTACGGGCTCCGTGCACAGAGCTCAGAGACACAGAGAGGGCACAGATCTGTGCACAGGCTCTCAGCAGATCCACCTTGCGCAGGTGGGGAGGTGTGATCCAAGCTTGTCTCCTGCTCCTCAGTGGTCCAGCACCTCTTTCCAGGCCAGGGCAGCATCATAGTGCCTTATTCAGCTGCTCATAACCATCACATTGGGCTGGGCACACTGGAGGAGGAAAGAGAAGCTGCCGGAGAGCCAGCAAAGAGGTGGGAATGGGACAGCTCTGCTGATTCCTTCTTCCCAGCCCACAACAGCACACCTTCTCTCCTCTTAAGATGACAAAAGGAAATATTCAAGTGAGAGTTGGGCATTCTCTCACCCCTCATGTAGCCACAGTCATTTTCATCACCCTGCTGACCTCTGCCTCAATCCCCTCCTCCCCAGCAGCTGTCCCATTTATCACCCCTTCCCCGGTCCAAACCCGACAGGACCCCTCCACACTCCATCTACCACCCAGCACATGTGTTTAGCTGTTCAGGAAGCTTTAAGGTCACAATGTTCTCATCTAATTCCACTTTCTGTAGATAAGAGCCATCTACAAACCCACAGCTCTCCACAGGAGCCCGGTGTCCTCACACACCCCGAGCCATCGTGTCAGCCACAAAGGACGTCACTGACATCTGAAGGTCTTTGCTTTTGCAACTTCACCCACTCCTTCCCAGGAACATGTTTGCAGTCTCTCTGTATTTAATCTTCCTTCCTCCAAAGCAAAAGGCAGTGGCTTTTATCAGAGAAATCTGCAGGGCATGTATGGTCAATGGCTTCTTAATAATGTTTTTAGCATTATGTTCCCAAAGGCTCATGTAACAGAAAAAAATTAAACAAAATAAAAAGAGTGGAAAAACCAGAGCAAAACAAATGGCTTGTGCGTGGTTCTCCTGGAATTGTTTAATAATCCACTGAGTGAAAAGCACTGCAGGGAAGAGGCAGGAGCAGCACTCCCAATTACACCCTCCATAGCCTAATAAACCAGAAAAATGTGGTGATTGCTGGTAGTTGTCAAACCCTAATGCTCCTTAACTACCTGTATTTACTGTGTTTGGTTATTATTGTGGTTTCAGTGCAGCCTCTGCCTCACAAAACTCAGGTGAAAGCACCTGGGAAAGTTAATCCCTCCTACCCCACAATTCTCATTTGGCCTTTCTGTTCCTGACAGGACGAATAGAATGTTAAGCTTAAGCTCCTGAGATCTTGCCAAAGGAAAATCCTAATCTTTCCCATATTGGTGAAATCTGAAGCTTGACCTGTGCTAACCCAGCTCACACACACATCAAGTGAGGACAGAGCTATGGTAGGCTGAGATATTTCCAGCAAACCCCCCAAAAAATGAAATTGCCTAAAACTGGAAGAGAACCACTGTGACAGGTATGATTCCCAGCACAGGGGCTAAAAAAAAAGGACCCAAACTCTGTGGCAGGAGCATTGCTACAGCCACAATGGCTCAGCAGGAGCAAGGCTCTGCAGCCCGGACAGGGAGACACAAAGGTTTTGCTGTCATTTTACAGAGCCTGGAGAGAACACTGAAATTTTCATTGCTCCTTTGATTCATAGCACAGCTTCCACTGGAAGGCCATGCAGCAATGCACCAATAAAGTTTATTTCAGTTGATTTCTCCCCTGATTACCATGAAACTCCTGCAGACACACACAACTGTCCACACCCCACATCCTGGGACCACTTCTGCCTGCTTCTTGCAACTTTTAATGTTTCAAATATTTCAAGTTTAGCATCCCTTAGCCTGGAATCAGAGATAAGAGTCTAAGGAATAATGAAGGGAAAAGTCAATTTGTTGGAGAACAACTCTAAGCTTTCTTTGGCAAGGAGTTATCTGTGGTTCTTACTGAGAGAACCAGGCACAGTGTTACATGGAGCTTTTAGGAAAATTAAAATGCTATTGCTACTCCACTGAAAGCCAACACCATTATTCACTAATAAGCTTAAGGGATTTCACCATTTCACTGCAATTCCCTCAGTATCTGGACATTACCCTGATCTCAGTCACAGGTACATGTCACAGTCCCTTCACACAACTGAGAACAGTAAAATTAATTTGCAAATTGAATGAAAGCCCAGAAATATGCCAGGAATATCTCCCCCAAGGCCAGGCTGCTGGGGATGTTCAGCAGAGGAGCCTCCTCCATGCCTGTTCCCCACTCCAGCACTGTGTGCACACGGGGACAGCTCATGATAAATGGTTCCTATTTGTTTCAGTCTGCTCTGGCTTTGTACCTCTCTCCACATGAGACCATGGGGATGATGTCTTGCTTTCCTCCTCAGAACCACTGCAAATGGGAAAAGGACACAGGAAAAGTGATTTTCCACAGAACATAACTTGGTTTTAAGGTGCATGTTATAGTCACCCTGGGGAGAGAGGAAACCACTTTCTTCAGTGAAGAGGAATTGGAAAAAAGACATCTGTATTACAACCACGAAATTTTGTTTTATATAACCAGGAACAGTAGACATTCCCCATCACCAGCTGGATTTAGAAAAGAAGACAGCACAGAAGGGCACAGATCCATTTTTGCCAGCAAAAGCCCAACTCCCGTGGTCCAGCACCACGCCAAGGGATGCAGTCCTGCTCAGTCAGAATCCATCCCACACACTTTTCTGAGCTAGGACTAAGTCCTGAGAGTCCAGACCAGCACCTCACTGAATTTTTCCTGCTGTCTTTCTCCACAGAGCCACCCCACCCAGCACAATAGTGCTCCCAACACTGTCTCCTTCACCAGAGGAGAGCAGAACAAACATGAAGATAATCCCTTCCCTGCCCATTGCTGGGGAAGTAAATCTCCCTTCTGGGGAGTTTTACCAGCTTGTTTTCCAGCTGTTATAAAAGTGATAATGATGATAAATTGCCTGAGCCTGATGAGGTTTGCAGGGAGCTCCACAAGTCCCTCCAGGCTGCAGCACAGCCTTGCTCATCCAGGGCCAAGGAGGTTTCACGTCCTGTTTGTGGATAAGCAGGAAACAGGAGGAGCTGCTCCTTAAATCTCTGAGATTTGAAAGCTTTCAGGTCCTTGCAGAAAGACACCTCAGTGGGACTTTCCTTCGTCCCTTGATGGTCTCATGGAGAAACTGCCTCCATGCCAGATAAGAACTTTGATGAGTCCCACCCCTTTGTGTTCCCCTCGAGCTTTGTTCACTCTCCTCAGAATCACCCGCCAGCCCCAGCTCCCCACGGGTCTGAGCAGGGGAGTGACTTTCTATAAACAGCCCCTGACTGGAACCTCTGCAGCCTGGGGCTCTCATTAGAGGCCGGGAGCTGCCAGCACAGAGCTGAGCTGGGATGAGCTCCATCCCAGAGGCAGTGGGTGGTGCAGAGAAAAGCGCTGCAGGGAAGGTGAGGCACAGGAGCACAGCACAGCCTCCTCCTCCTCTGCAGTGCCGGGGGAGCCCAGCAGCACGGCCATCTGCTGCCCACCCTCCTTCTCCGCTTTTCCACCCTCCTCCTTCTCCTCAGCCCTGTCCCCACACTCAGACAGGGCTCAGGGCTCCCCTTGGAGCAGACACAGCCATCCAAGAAAGCAATTTCACATTTGGATGTGACGGGAGATCCCTCTGGATCGAAGCCTACAGCTCAAGCCGTGCAGTCTCAGACGTGGCTCCTACAGACACCTGATGCCTTCTGTTTGTTCCTGCCACTCACTGAGCATCCCAAAATCTTCTTTGGCACTGATTCACCCTGAGGTCCAGACTGACCCAAGTCAGACACACAGGGAGATGGAGCAGGCCCAGGAGGCTGCTCCAGACTCATCCCTCTGTGCTGTGGGCAGCTCTGCCCTCCTCCACACAGCAGCCACGGGCTTCCACTGGCATCCACTCCACCCAGAGGAGTCCCCAGGCAAAGCCCCAGCCCCAGCATGAGCACAGCAGAGCTCGAGTCTGTATTGAGCTCACAGGCAGGACCCCAACACGTTGGCTTTTACAATTTTCCAGCTCCTGGCAATTTGCCTGCGAAGTGCAGGATGGGTTATCAGCACTCACAGATAACCAGGCAGTTTCCTTTCGCCTCAGTAATTGCTCAGGATTAGAACCTTAATTGACTATCTGCTCTTCTCCACACAGGTGTGGGGTTTGGGGTTGTTTTGTCTTTTTTAAATAAGGGCTCCTCATAATCTGACAGAGTTTAAAGTCTGCTGAGCATCTCTGGTCACTTCCAACATGCCTCCAGACTCGGAGGAGGACAGATCCTGCAGGATGCTCCCACCCACCAGTGCCTGGGGCTGCAAATTGCAGGACAGAGCAGAGAGCTCGCCTAATTAGCTAATTCTGCTAATTTAAAATCTCTCAGCAAGGCAGACAATAACATGCAATTTGACCTGCCCTCACTTCAGTGAGTCATTTCGTGGATTCATTGATTGGTTTTTCACGATAATATTGAAGAGGAACGATCGGAGAGAAATAGGAGGCACATTCCCTTCAAAGAGGGGATTCCCCATTAGGGCACCACCCCCAGCTCGAGGTGTGGGGCACCCCAGGACCCTGCCAGGGGCTCCCAGGGTCCTGCTGATTTCAGCAAAATACACTTGGCTGCTGCCTTAAACACTAATGAGATATGAGACTTTAGAGACACAAGCGAGAGTTGAGAAAAATTTCTTTTTTGATGTCTCTCTACTGACTTGGGGTATCCCGATTTCCCTCTCAGACACATGTTCTGACACTGCTTTAAATGGCAACTGTTCCACATTTTCCCTGCAGGTACTCAGCAGGAAGGATCCCACAGGAGTGTCAGCACTAACGGGAGACATGGTTAATGCTGGTCAGACTGCTGGGCTTCAGACAGAACTGTTACAAACCAGCCACAAGAGGCTTTTCCTATTGTTATCTATCTTTTCTATCTCCAGTTTCCTCAAGAACCACGTGGATAAGCTCTGGCTATTTATTTAGTGAAAGCAGCAATAAATAAATATATTCATGGAGCAGCAGCAGCTGAGATGATGAAGCACATCTGCACATACTGAAGCTCCTGCCAGGAGCTGAGTCCCTCTTGCAGCAGCTGGAGAAGGAAATGGGAGATTGGACAGCAAACACAGAGCTGGTGTGCACAGCTGGAGCATGGGCAAATCACCCAAATCACCAACTGCCCTTTTGAAAAGGTGAAGGATGAAAAAAGCAGAAAAAGCCCAACAGAACTTGATAATCCGTTTACCACTAATTTATCTATAAATCATGTTTCAACTCTAAGTTCCAGGATGAGCACTAGGCATGAGGGTAACTGTTCACAAAACATCCCCTGATGAGGATTTTCCTTTCTGCTTCAGAGTAGAACTAACCAGCCTCATATCCCATCCATTTTTCTGGCTCACTCTTGCCCTTGGGTACCCGAGGAACTGACCTCCATGTACCTTTGTTGGCTGTCACAATGAACATTTGCCCAAGAGTAAAAGAACGCACATTTCATCAACCAAGCTTTCCCTCACCCAGAGGCAGCACTTGATGCTTTTTCACTGCAGTTAAGTAGCAGAAAGACTGAAAAAAACCTACTAAAAACCCCACGAGGCAGCCTTGAGCTGGGATCGTGGTGATCTCATCCAGCCAAGGAGCAAATCCCAGATCCTGCACTGATAGCAGAGGCAAAACCCAGGAGCCAGCAGCTATCCAAGTGACTGCTTTCATCTGTCTCACAGTGGGCTTGGAATTTAAATCAGGTGTTCCAGCTCGCTCCAGCTCTGGAGCTGTAATTGCATCAAAGAGCATCTCACGCCTGCTGCATCAAACACGGAGCATGAAGAACTGCCAAAAGAAAATTAAGGTGGAATTAGAGTTGTAAACCAACACACAAAAAAATAGCTGAGGCAAGGGCAGCTTTTCCACACTCACACTTCTCACACATCATACCTGTGTGGTGAGCAATGTCTCCAGGGATGGAATATTCCCTCAGGCCACAGCTCCTTCCCAGCACTAGCTTTTCACATTTATTATAATTATTTCCAGCTTCAGCCACCCAGAAGAGCAATAAGAATCTGGCACAGGTGGGACCAACTGAGCCTTCCTCCCTCTTGATTTTCCAAATGGTTCCACACAACTGAACATTTTTGAAGTGCTTTTTTCCTTAACATTTCAGGTGTTTCAAATTCTGTTCAAGAAACACCCAGTGACTTTCTTGCTGTCTGAATAGGAACATGAGATTCATGTTGGGTTGTTATTTATTTTTGTAGCTTTACAGAAATGTTATTTTATTCACAGAGCTGTGTTAAGGAAAACCTCTCAGAGGGTCAGAGCTCACTTGCATGTGTGAAAATATTCACATTGCAGGCTGTTTATCAGCCCATGTGAAGAAAACACTTTTCTTGCGATGAATCCATCCCTCCCATATCAGCAAGGACAACTCGGTGCCATTTCACCTAAACTTTAACTGGCTTTAGAAGAAAATCCTTTTTAAAGTAAATTTCATTAATTAACTCTTCTTTCAATTTGAAGAAGAAGCAACTGAAAGCTAAGAAAACAGCCACAACATCTCCTCAGGACCCAACATTGTGAACAGGAACTGATTTATCCCATTGATTTATCCCATTGGAAGCTCCCTGCCTGGGAGCACTGCTAGCCTGAAACAATATTTCCACACAGCAGTCATGGAGGAGATAAAACATTAATGACAGTCAACAAATTCCATCATTTTTACGTGTTTTCCATTCCCAGCTGCCACTGCTGGCAGAGGGGAAGCATTTGGGGGCGTTTCCAGCTTGTTCATAGTAAATAAATCCCTTTTCTCTCCATCTGCCATGCTGGAGGTGGCACAGTGGGTCCCCCTTTTCCCTGGAGAGCTGGAAACCCCTGAAACACCATCAACAGCGAGGACATAATTCAGGCTGGCTGTGGGTTATAAATATTCCTACCCCAGGAGCAGACACATTAGAGGAAAGCTTGGCCACATCCCCCTCAGAGGAACCATAAATCTGCCCTTCACCCCAGAGAGGTGCCAGTAGCAATGTGACAGTCTTAGAAATGCAAATATGCAAAGAAATAATTGGAGAAGCCAGGGACAGGGCAGTCATTCCCACCTCCCTGTGGGGAAAGCTTGGCTGTCCTGGAGAAAAAATGCTCTGGGAAGACATTAGAGCATCCCTCAGTACCTGAAGGTGCTCCTGCTTGGGGAGGGATTTTGTACAAGGGCACGGGGTGGCTGTGCTCCAGCAGAAACGGCTTTGACACTCCAAGTACCATGGATCCTGCTGCCCTTGCCTCTGGGCAGGCTCAAAACTGCAGGTCCAGCTGAGGCACCCCCATTTCCACCGGGTTCTTCCTTCAGAAGAGCCTCCTTCCATCTCCACACCACTCCTCTGATGCAAAGGGCACTGCTGGGCTCCCCACAGTCCTCCACATTCGATCTGAGCAGCAATTAATGCCTCCATGTGAGAGCAACTCTCATTGCTAAGTGCTCTCAGAGAGGAATAACTCCAGTAAAAATTCCAGTGCAAAGATTTAAGCACAAAATCCTTGAAGAAGGAAGCAGAAAACCTTTATCCACCAGGATACACAGTATTTGTGCAGCATCCCTGGGAACTGCAGGCTGCTGCATGGAAATTAAATGTCATTGGTTTTTTATTGTCTCTTACAGAGGCTCAGCAGAAATAAAATTTTTGAGGACATAGGGCTGATTTAAAACAACAAACTTAGAGAGCTGCAAAGTTCAAACCTCATTTTGCTCCTTGCTATTCTTCACACAATTAAAAAAAAAAAAAAAAAAGGAGAGCTCATGCAAAGGGTGGAAAGAATCCTGGTGCTGTACACCAGGAGCTTCAACTCAGCAGCCCTGGGGTCCACAAGGACTTTCTGACAGAGCAGGAAAGGAGACCCAGACCTCCAGTAAGGGACAGCAGAGGAGCAGCACCACAAACCCCGTGCCAAGCACCCAGCCTGGGGCAGCAGGACAGAGGTGCCAGCTCCATCCTGGCTGTTCTTTGCAAAGGCACTCCTCCATCACACAGTGCTTAAACAAACATTGTTTCTTTCCAGTGATGCTGCACAGCCCAGCTCTCACCCCACTCCCTCTAAAGCCTCCCAAGGAAAAGCGAGCAGAGCGGCACAGAGGGTTTTCCAAATGCTGGAGGGAACGGGGCTGTCCCACCCCAGCACTGCCCCAGCTCCCACCTGCCCGTCCCATCTCCCTTCCTCCTCTCCCAGCTCCCACCTGAGACGTGTTTGCAGGGAACTATTTTCTGCAATCTGTCTGCCACTCCAGAGCCATTAACATCCTCCCACAATTTGGGCTGTCATTTTCCCTAATGATATATTTAAAGAAAATGATACCACAGGCAAAGCATTTCTCGGTGATTATAACACATGGCAAGTAACACCACCAGGCGTGAGTCAGCCCACCCTGGCTGTGTTTGTGCTCAGGCTCCAGCTGCTGTCTGCTCCTCCCGGCAGGCATTGCCAAGAGCCCCAGCAACAGCAGGAGACTCCAGCCCCACATCCCATGGAGAGATGCTTCCCCCAAAACCCCACCAAGCTGGGGGGTTTCTGGCCCATACAAGGCTCTCCCTGCTCCTGCAGGTGTAACTTGTCTGTAGCACTGAAGGGATGATGCCACAGGATGTAGCTCCAGGCCAGTGGGATGGGGCTGCAGGGAATTCCTGTGTGTTTAAACCAGGGCAAGGCTGGTGCAGGGGTTCTTACACAGAGCTAAGAGCTGCACTTCCTGGTTAGGCATGGTTTAGTGGTGCTAGAAAGCCACAGGCTATATAGGACTTGATGTTCTTGAAGGTCTTTTCCAACTTGAATGGTTCTAGTCTATGATTCCGTATATTTTTCCTCCCTTTCTGGCTGAGCCAGCTGCACAGCAAAGTTCAGGGACACACAAGACTCCCAACCCACCCAGCCCCAGAGCTGCAGAGCAAACAGGCTATTTTAAAAGCCTTATCACCAAAAATAGAGAGAAACACGGCTACCCAAGCAGCTCCTAAGCACAGGGACGTCCCAAAGACACCATTAGGTTCACCTGGGAGTTCATTTATTGCCATTAAGTTGATGAGCAGCTGTCTCAAACCCAGAGACAGGCAGCTGTCATGTGCACATCTTGTTCCAAATCGGGTTTTCTCAAAGGCAGGTTCTCTTGAGACAGTTGGAAACAGTTCCAGATTTGGCTTGTGCAACCCAAATAAAGCTACATGAGGTGAGAAAAATGCTAAATTTCATTTTAATAGCAATGGCTGAGCCAGGAGGGTGTGGAAAGCCCAGCACATCCCATGCCCCTGAACATCCAACCTTCAGGTTTGATTCACCACCTGCAGCCCCACACACACCTGCAGCTCCTCTCCAGCATGTTCCTTGCAGGTCTCTCCTGATGCCGTTCCTGCTGAAATCAAGACCTTGGGCTTGTCCAGGCAAGGTTTTTTATTGCACTGCCATGAGCAGACTTTCAGCCTCCAGCTGTTTGCCCATTGCTGGCGCTCAACAGCCAAGCTCTGGAGCACAAAGTCAGAAAGCGGTGAGACAAAAAACAAGGGAGATATTCCAGTGTGAATAAATAAGTTACATAAAGGAAATTTATCTTTCTTGGCCTGTTTGCAGTTGCTGTTTTGAGGTTCCAGCAGTTCCAGCAAGGAGGATCATTGCACCAAGCACTCCCCAGCATCTGCTGGGCACCGAGTCACTCTGTAGCTTCTCGTAACTCCAGACGACAGGCACATGTTTGGGTGAAAACCCCTCAACTTTGATTGGAAAAGAGGAAAAACACTTCCATTTTCTCCTGGCATTTTTCACTGAAAGGCACATTTGAGCTGCTGAGCTTGTGAGGAGCAGCTTGAGGAGGTGACAAAGTATGGCAGGAGCAAATCCGGCTGCGCCCAGCCTGCATGAGAGTCACCACAGGGGGCAGGGAGCTGCAAGCTGGAACAGTCACCATATGCAGTTTTCCACATGGGAACAGTAAAGGAAATAACTTCCTTTAGACCCAAAAATCTGCCAGCAATTTGGGCTGCCGTGTCTTACACAGTGGAAAAGTGTGGGTGAGGACGTGTTCGTTGCTACCCATCAGCAGGGATTTTTCCCTCTGCACCGGGTGTTTCCCTGGCCAGGAGGGCAGCGAGGGAGATCCAGGGGGACACAGAACTGCCTGGAAAGGCATTTTTCCCAAGCAGGGAAGACAAATGTCCCTTTGCACACACCCACAGTAGCTCTCAGAGATGATTCCCATAGGAGGGCTGGTTGCAAAGAAACCAGCAGCTAAGGAGGGGAGAAGGTGGGAATTAGAAACTTCCAGTTGCTTCCAGGAAGGATCCTGCTGGGCAGAGGAGGGGACACAGGATAGCCTGCCACCCCTGCCTCAGGGTAGCTCTACCTCTAGAGAGAGAAAAGTAATGGAAGTTGTTAAAATTCAATTTAGAACATTGTACCAATGAAACCAACACAACGAGTCACTTCTGCCTGTTTTCCAGCACAGCTCCAAGCTTCCCTGTGATTAATTTTCCCTTCTGTTGCCTTGGCAAGTTTGGGGAGACACATTGTCAGCAAAATCTGGGAACAGCACCCCCCGGCACCCATCCAGCACAGATGGAGGAGGCTCTGCACCACCTCTGTGCCCACCTGCCACCCACACCACAGAAATCACCACATCCACATGAGCAAAAAAGTGTTTTTTTCCCTGTGCATGCTCCCCTGGTCCCTCACAGCATCAGGGAGGCCAACACCACACTCAAGGCTTTCCTGCACTCCCCTTCCCACGAACCTGCCAAATCCATAATTACTGAAGGGGTGGCAGTGAACCCTCAGGCTGTCAGCACGCTGAGTGTTTGCCCTTCTTTAGGATTAATTTCTAATAGGCAAGTAATTTAGAAATACCAGAAGTAGGGGGTGTGCAATTTGGAGCAGTGTGTCACTAAATAACCAGCTCGTCACCAGGTGGATTCCAATTGAATCGCAGCAATTTAACTTGCAAAACACAGGTTGCAGTTCTGGAAGGAAAGGAAATGTCTCCTTTTGTCTGAAACACCACATTCATCTCTCTCACCAGGAGATGCTGTTGTCAGTCACTCCCATTGCAGAAGGAATTATTATTATTGCTAAACACTCTCTTTGCTATTTTGGGAAGAAAAACCAGGATTGCCATAGGACTCTGCAGTTGCACTGCAGCTCTTTGCTGCTTTGTTTAGAAATATCAACAAACTGGGGCTGGGTTGGGCAGTGTGGATGTGGTTTGCACCAGGCAATGATGCTTAGGGTCTCCAAAAACTGCCCAACCCAGCCCCAGTTTGTTGATATTTCTAAACAAAGCAGCAAAGAGCTGCAGTGCAAGGTCTCCAGGGGCTAGGAAGGGGAAGCAGTGGGAAGGGAGATGCAGATGCCCCAAAAAGAGATCAAAACACACAGATTCCATGTGGAGAGAAGAGAGCTTGAAGGGGTATTTCTCTACTTTTCCAAATTATTTTCAGGGGAAAAAAAATGCCATAAGAAAGAATACACAGGAAGCAAGCTCAGAGGAGCACAGCACTAGATGGATCAGCTCTGCCCTCCTAAGGAGATCCATCTCAGGGCATTGCTGGAAACACAAGAAGGCCTTTTTTGGACAGGAATTCCACACACAGTTACACCTTTTCTGAATTCACACCCAGCACAGCTCCATTGCAAAGTAAAACGCTGGCCAGAATCTAAGCTTCACCCCAAAACAAGCCCTGGAGCCTCATCTCCTGCCGGGATTGCAGCACCACACATCCCCCAGGGGAGCCAGGGGCCGTGCTGCTGCTGCTGAGAGCAGCACAGGCAGGTTTGGAGCATCTTAATGAGGCATGAGACAGCTGATCTGCATCTCTACAGCCTTGTTTGGATCAACATAAATTACATACACGGAGTTTATGCTGATAAGTGTGTGCCTGCACCTACATGGCTCTGTAATGTTCTGTCTCCCCCCAGATTCTCTCAATCCTGGGAGACAAAGCCAAGCTCCCAAGGACCTCCAGAAGTTGCAGAGTCCACTTGGTTAGGGGATAGGGAAAGCACCTGCCATGGAGATGCATGGCAGCAGTCAAGGGCTCCCAGTGCCTGGTGGGGGACCTCAGGGGTCACCACAGTGGCTGCTGGCTCAGTGAAGAGCCATTTCTTCACCAGGTCCCCATGTCTTGCACAGCAGCACACACACAGGGTCACAGCCACCTCCAAGGGGAAAGATTCCATGTGCTTTTGCCTTCCATGAATGCTCAGTCCTGTTCATCTTGTGGAAAGGGTAGAAAGAAAAAAAATTAGATAATGGAAGACAGATATGGAAAGATTTTCTTATCAACATTCCAAGCCAGCCACAATGCTGCTACAAAGACTGTACAACATCCTGGAGTAAGACTTCTGTAAACCCTACTCTTCAGTGTCTCTTATTTCTCTCTCCAGGCGGACAGGTTTAAGTCTAGCATAGTCCAAGCAGCACCTTCTCATATCTAATGGCAAGAGCTATAAATCCAGAGCCCTCTTTATTGAAGGAGATCCTCTTCAGAGCTAATAAATGCCTTCCACCCTCGACCCCACTGTGAATATTTTACTGCCACTTAAATCCTTTCTTAGCCCTGATTTTGTTGCCAGCAGGGGTTTAGCCAGCTTTGGATAATCACCAGGCAAGTGCCGTGCTCTGTTCTCCCTTTTGTTTGCGAGGCTGGCTGCAGCAGTGGAGCCGTGTGGCTGCCACGCCCGGTGCAGACAGGTTTGCTCCAAGTGCTTCCCCACAGAGCTCTGCCAGGGCAGCTCCTTTCTGAGGCTTCCCATCCTCGCTGCTCCCTGGGGATGCAGGGCAGTTTTCAGAGCCGACACGGCTGCCGGGGTGGAATTAAATCCCTGCCTCCAGAAGCCCCTTCCCTGCTATGCCAGAACTGAGTGGAATAATATTTTTTGACTTTGATATCCTTGGCTTTGAGGATACCCATTACCAGAGCCATCTCCCTGCTGCAATCTCTGTTGCTGTGCAGAACTGGAGACCTTAACCTCACCTCCAACACCCCCTCCTGACCTCTGAGCTCACCCTCCGCTGCCAGAGCCACGTTTCCACCCAAATATGCCATTACAGCCATGGAGATCAGATGGCAAGGAGGGGAAAAAAAAATTCAATTCCCCTGAATATTTAATATTAATTGAGGAAGTAGATGGGAAAGTCGGGTACACTCTGCACAAACACTTAATATGCCAGATGGGCTGGAGTAATTCTAAGCAGTGGTTTAGTAAACGTCTTAAGAAGAAAATGAACACAGGCACAGAGCTGCATAAGTGACATCCAATAAATACTTCAATCACTGTGCATTAAAGACCAGAATAAAGGCTATTTACAAAATTTCAGTAGGTAAAAAACCCCACTATGATTTTAATGAGATACGAGGGCTAATTAGTAACTGGTACTTCACAAGACAGCAACAGCTGATGACAAAAAAGTAGAAAGCACCCATTTGAAAGCATCACTTCTGTGCAACCGCTTTTTTTTTTTTTTTGAGCATTTTTCCTGAACAGTTTCCACCATAAAAGCTGGCAGGCAGATGGTGTTTACTAACTGCAATGGTGGTGAGGAAAATGGCAAAATTTAGGCCCATCCTCAGCATCCTCCTGCCCAGCGAGGACAGACAGGGACAAAGAGGGAAGTTCCCACAGCCCCCTGGGCAAACTCATCCTTTCCACAGCAAAAAGCAAATGTGGACTGACATCTCTAATCTAGAGACACATTTCTTCTTCCCATGGCAGACAGCCTGCTTTTCACAGCCTTCACTTCCTTTGAAGCTCAGAGGAAGAAATGTCATGTGTCAGAGGGCTTAAGTGGGTGCTAAGAAACCTGTGTTTCCAGACAAATGGGTTTCTTGCCATTTCACATCACTTTCTACATTCATCTGTGCAAACAACAGTTGTATCCTCATTACTATTTTGAACTATGCTGTTGCCATGCTGAAATGTCACTCCATGGCAGTGGCAGTGCTCCTTGCTAAAGAGAAGCCACCCTTGGCACTAGGAGGTGATGCTTATCCTGCTCTTACTTTATAAAAAGCCTCTGAGAGGGGAAAATAATTCCAAAAGGCTACCATCTGTCAGCATCTCTTTCCCAGGTATTTCTTGAAGCAAGCACGTGAGCATCCTCTTTTCAGGGAGTCCTGTCCTCACCATACTGAACACTGGGAAAACCTCGTGCTCTTCTCTCACCCTGGGTCACCCCAGGCTGCTCCAGCATTGCAGAATACCATGGAGGTGTCACCAAACCCCTCCCCAGGAAAACTGCAGCAGGCAAAATCCTAGAAAAACCCTCTGGGAAAAAAATGAGCCACCTAAATTAGGGGAACAAAACCTGCAAAAGCTGTCACTTGGGCAAACCTGTGATCCAACTCCTTGAGTCACAGCAGCAGAGCCTGGAAAGCAGAGCAGGCTCTGCCTTGGCAGCCCCTCCCTTCCATCCTATTGACTTCCCAATATCCCGACAAAGCCCTGGGAGATTCACACCCATCTCTCCTACCCTTCTCCCCAGAAATGGGTACTGGCAGCAAGCAAGGCGTGTTCTCACAGGGCTGAATCACTACCTGCATCCTTCCCACACACCACTGATACCCAGCACATCACCCAGCCTTCCCCTAATGCTGTGACATGATGCTACAGGAGAGATGTTCCACCAGTGAGAGCAGCTGCCCACCCACACCGTCCCTCTTTGAATAACGCAGCTTCCAGCTGACAGATGCCTATTATTAATTATTAATTATTAATTCCAGCACATAGCAAAGTTTTTCAGTGAGTCCCAGGATTTGCATTGGTGACATTAGAAAGAAGTAACAAGGCAGAACTGCAAAGACAAGGGAAAGTTTGAAGGGAGAAAAACATTCGCTTCCAGGGAATGCCCATGGGGTGTCAGCATTTCTGGGAGTTAAGCAGGGTGGAACATAATCCTTCAAGAAAAGGTTAAAATTAACATCCTGATTAAGTTGCAGCTCACAGAAACCAGCTTATAGAAGCAGGGCAAACAGGAGGATTTGAGTATGAAGGACCCCCAGGGAGGGTTTGGATGTAAAGGTTACACGTCTCTAATCTTCAGCCTCTCCCATGAAAAAAACTACAGCAGCACCCAGCTGACAGCAGTCTTGGATCCCCAGCCAGTTGGCATCATCCAGGCTGGAAAATACAGAGGGAAAAATGCTGTAGAGCAGATGGGAGCAGAGGAACATGTAACATGATGTTACTCCACTTCTGGAGGCTTTGCTCTTCAGAAGCCTCTTACGTTTACTTATAATGGGATGATTTTTGAGTCAGGCTCTACAGTAAATCTGCCCTGGATTGTGTCAGAGTCATACTTTAGGACTGCAAATTCCCTCAAATAGGGACAGTCCTGGCCATGCTCTGTGTCCATAGGAGCAAAGCATCACCTTGCCTGAGAGCAGGTCTCCAAAGATCTGCTCAAACCCTTCATCATCATCATCATCATCATCAGCCCATGCATCACCCTGCCTCGCACATGGGGATGAGCTCAACACAGTTGATACATCAGTGCCATTAAAGTCTCATCTCCTTGGATTAATTTGCCTCATGAACTTTGGGAGATTTGTAGCAAACAAATATGACTTCAGCAGAATTAAATCACCTCCTTCAGTAGGACATCAATTCTGGAAAATGCCACCCCAGAGTCTGCAGAGATCCCTCAGCACAAACCTCAACAAAGGACCACTACAGATTTTGAGCAGGGATCACTATGGGATGTGTAATACACAGCACTGCTTTACAGACTATTTACTTGGCATATTCTAGCAAGGAGAAATTCTTCAGTGACATTCATGACCAGAACACAGAATCAAGCTGCTGCCCAGGAGGGAGGAGGAACAGGGGAAGACAGAAAGGAATAAAGAGGATAAATGCTTTAGAGCCAAGCACAGTTACCTGTGATGGAAGTAATTAGCACAGGGTTATGATTATCATAGTGAACACATAGTGGGATCCTTCCACAAAAGCATTCAAGGGTGCACAGTGAAATTTAATAGCAAGTTACAGTGTGGAGAAAAAAAGCCCAGCAAAGCCTATAGGCCAGGGGAAAACTGCCACAGACCCCAGATATTAAATAAGCCTGTGGAAACAGCATGAAGGGCTCTGTGTAGTAAATCCTGGAGCAAAACACATAGAGCAGGAATGAAAAATGAGAGCAAAAAAGAAAAAAACTCTTTCAGTGTACTTTTTCTGGACTGCAAGACAGGCACTTGAAAAAAAAATAAAGAAGTCAAGTGGGTTTTTTTGCATCACCTCAAAGCCTCTGCCACATTTCCCCTTGTCTGGGCAGCTGCACCCTGCAGGCAAAGCAGGAGCAGTGCTTCTGGCAGGGAGATCTGACTTGCATTTCCCACCCCAGTTTGCAGAGACACAGCTGATGATGCACTCTGCAGCTGAGGGGGAGGCTCAGGGCTGGCTTCACCTTTCTCTGCACAGACACGCTCTGGAACCACTCCAGTGCTTATAGGAGCTTCTGTGGGTCACAAGAGAAAGCCTTGCCTGGCAGTGGGAGGTCCTGAGCCCTGTGGCCTTGGCTCTGGCCCGGCAGGGAGAGGAAGCAGCACCACACCTGGGGAATAACACAAAACATCCCCAAGGATTCCCCCTGCAAGTTGGGCCACAAAGGTGGATGGTGCCAACAAGAAATCTGGGAAGTCAATGGGTCACTGGTGACTCCCAGAGTTGGCTTGTCCCAAACCACACATCCTCTGAGCTCAGGGTTTCCCTGGGCAGGCCTAAGAGCAGCCAGAGATCATCCTTCCTCTCAGGGCATTGTGAGTGCATGTCCAACCCCCTTTTCCCAATTTATCCTACTCCCATCAGTCAGAATTAATTGACTCCATCGAGCAGCCTCCACAAAGGAAGTTTCCTCTTCCATTCACTGTTTTTAAGAGCAATGAAAGTTGCCATTTATTCGATGGGAAAATAAGTTGGTTTAGCTTCTTCCCCTGTCATTAGTGGGCATCACATTAAGACCACAGCAAATCACTGAGGAGAGGAAGAAACACTTGTGCTAATCAGGTTTAAAGAGTTGACAGCACAGTGCCTCAAATCGAGTTAGAGCAGCGAGTAATGGATGGTACTCACTGCCTGATGGAAAACACCAGCATTCCTCTGGCTACACAATTTTCTCATCAACCACATGCAAATTCCCCTCAACAGCACCATAGATTCCTGCCCACATCCATGAGAGTTTGAGTTAAATAAGAGTTAACACCAAAGTATGAGTTGGCAGCAAGCACAGGTCACCCTTGAGTGACAGGAGGGGTCTGCAAGTGCTGCCAAGGCCAGAGCCAGGGAAAGGAGGGGTGAGAGAGCAGGGAGTGAGAACATTTAATGGGTTCAAATTTCCCCACAATTTTAGCACTATGCCCTCCCCACACCTCAGGCATCTCCCTGGAGATGAATCTGTGCTCCTCATGGCTCCTTGTAATCAGCTGGTGGAAGAAAGGAGAACATCCTCTCTGATCTCAGCAATCCTTGGGGCTCCCCAGCGTCCCAGCCACGCTGCTCTGCCCTTGGGAAGCAAACAAGGGGGTGGCAAAGGACCACACTGGGCTGTGACAGACAGCAGCAGCTTCAGCTCCTCACAGGAACCAAAGGCCAGGGACAAATCCAGGCACTGTTTATCCATGCATGTAACAACTGTAACAACGTGGGGAAAATGCAGATGGAAAAGTAAAGCAGTCTTCAGAGAGAAAGAACTGCCTGAGCCTTTGCACAAAGCCAGGATGTTTGCAAAGTCCAGCATCAACTTGATGAACTGAGGTCTGTGAAATAAATAAAAAAAAAAGGTTCTGCCTCAAGCCTTAATTTCATACACTCCCTTAGCACCCATTCCTGCCTGTCCCCTTCCCAAAGCAGCTGTGGATCCCAGTTGCTGACCCAGGCCATCCAGCCATCTCCCTTCAGTGTGTCTGGGACAGCCCTGCCTGGTGCTGCCCAGTAACATCTTGTAATGCAGCAGGGAAAGTCATAACGAGCCCTGGCACTGGAAACTGAAGTGAAACAAAGTGGGAGCTAGAAACAAGACAGCTTTTAATTGCCAGGGTAATTTCCAAATTTAACAAGGTCTTTTATTGCTATCACACAATACTCAGTCTCAAAGTTAAGATGCAGCATATGTAGGAGCTCAGGCAGAACTGTGGGTTTGCAGAATTATGGGGAATACTTTACATCTCTTTGGAGGTCAGAGTAAACACCCAAAGTGATCCCTTCAAGCTCAGAGGCAGTGAGCTCCCCATAGCAACCGAGTCTCTCAGAGCACAGAACTCCATGAAATTAAACCAGAGCGAGGTTTTCCCAAACAGAAATTCTTTAATCTGGTGCAATTTAACACAAACTGCCCTTCCATGTATATCTGCAGCCTGCACGTGTAACCCGCGGTGCTGTTTGCCACTCTTGATAGACCAGAGCACAGCAGAGGATGCACAAAGCTCCACACAAACCACCTTGGCTTACAGACTGCACATAATACAAGCTAAAAGATGTGGCCAGATGCATCCAGCATCCTGAATAAAGGCAGACAGGCAGTATGGGACTTGCTTTAGCCCCATAGCAGGTAGGGAAAGTTACCAGGGATATAAAGAAGCACACAAGTACCCCAGGCCAGCTGCCTGGGAGGGCAGGTACAGCTATTTTGGCTGATGAAGCCCAACCCAGCACTACTCAGAACTGCCAGACCTTGGGGCACCTTCCTAGTGCCTAAAGGGGTTCCAAGAGAGCTGGAGGGGGCTTTGGACAAGGGCATAGAGTGACAGCGCAAGAGGGAATCCATTCCCACTGCCAGAGGGCAGGATTAGATGGGACATTGGGAAGAAATTCTTCCCTGTGAGGGTGGTGATTTGTCCAGTTAATCCTTCATGTATCCTCCCAGTCACTTGGGGACACAAGATTTGCTCAGTCCAGCTCAGTAATATAATTTCCTTTGTTTCCTTTATGCAGGGCCTGCAAGTACATTTTATACATTAACCTGAAACTTTCAGCAACACAATTAATTCAGCAGGCGAGACTATTCATAGGGCAGCTCTTACTGAAAGATTTGCAATATGAGCTAATAAAATAAACAACAACATATGGGATTGCAGGGTGGATCAGCAGAATGTAATTGAGTGGACTGGAAGCTGGCCAGGATAGTAAAATTAATTATTCTATTTTCTTTTGATGGCCAGGGGTGGTCTGGGCTTTGCATTCAACCCTTTCCAGGTATAAAGTAAGGGACAATCTCCACTTATTTTGAGAACACAGCGAGCCCAGTTGACAAGGGGAAATGGCATCAAACCTGACAAAGGGCAGGATTAAACTGGACTTTTGAGAGAAATTCCTCCCTGTGAGGGTGCTGAGGCCCTGGCACAGGGTGCCCAGAGAAGCTGTGGCTGCTCCATCCTTTGAAGTCTCCAAGGCCAGGTTGGACAGGGATTGGAGCAACCTGGGATAGTGGAAGGTGTCCCTGCCCATGGAATAAGGGTGGAATGAGCTGAGCTTTAAAGTCCTTCCCAGCCCAAACCATCCTGGGATTTTGTGGCACCACACAAGCACAAGCCCCACTTTCCCTGCCCCAGAGCGATGTGGACCATGCTGCAGCACATTTCCTGCAGCCCTTTCCCCTTTCCTCCATCATCCTGCCCAGCCAACTCTTCCCAGAGCTCCATCCTGACCCAAAATGCTCCCCACCCTGACCCAAATACCCCGCACTTCTCCCAGCCCTCCTCTGATCAGCCATAATTGCATCAGATTGTCCTGGGAGGAGGGAGGGAGAAGCAAACTACCCAAGCTGCATCTCAGGAGGCCAAAATGCCCAGAAACAGTTGTTCCTGTGGGAAATAAACAGCTGGGAAGAGCAGTGAGGTCATGATGAAAGACACAGCCGGGGAAAGCAAAGCTCTCCTTGACTACTTCTGCCTCTAGAGAGCATTGTTGCATTTTCTTCCCTGCAAGAGACAGGAACAGAGGTATCTCCAAGCAGAGGACTTGAAACTGCTGCAGTGGTACATGGCAATCTCACATTAACCCCCTGAATATCTCTGCTGTGAGCTGTGAGGATGAACAAAGCCTTGCAGAGGAAGGCACTGGAGTTTTGGATCGAGCTAACCTTCCATCAGATGCTCGTTTGTGGCTCACAGCAGAACTGCTGAGGAAGGAGTAACTGTCCTTTCTCAAAGATGTGAAACAGCTCCTGAGCACCCCAGGGCGTGGGCAGAGAACCCTGGGGAAGCCTCTGCAGTGGCTGCCAGAGGGAGGAGGAGGAAGGAAAGCCCCTTCACACCCATGCAACGCTCACCAAGGCTCTGTGTGCACACAGCCCTTGCACAGCACCAAGAAACAGCCCCGGGCAAGTCTGATGATCAGTCCAGTGGTGTTGCTCACCCTCTGCTCATGTCCCAGAGACTGCCTGCCCTGCCTGCAGCACCAAGCCTCCTGCACCTTCTCCACAGGACAAACAGCCACCTCTCCCTTCCCCTTGCTCTTCCCCATCCAGGCATTCCTGTCCCCTCCACTGCCCGCTCTCTGCTAAGCCGAATTCATTATCCAAAATCAATTAAAATATATTTTTGAAGGAGCATCATTGCTGTTATGGAGAGAGAGGTTATTATGGGTCCAATTTGCTGTGGATGGAACAATTATTTTCTCCCACACAGTGTGAGTCAGGCTGCAGCTCCCAAGGCTCGGACTGCGGGGGCGCAGAGGTGTCTGGCGGGAGCTGAAGGGTGATCTGGTTAAGCTGATGGACTGATAAGAGGGCAGCAGAAATTTGTGGGAACACTCTGTAATGAGCTGAATTCGCCGTTCTGGCAGGGCATTTCTTGCAGCGTTATCTCCTTCAGACCAGGAGCAGGTCACAGCTTCCCCTGCAGGGCGGGAGTGATGGAGCAGGACCAGCCCAGGGACAAGATGGGACCAGAGGCACAAGGGCAGTCATGTGGAGAGTAAAGCAAAAACACTATTTTGTACTAGCTCAGCTTCTACAAAGGCATTTAGAATACTCCATCTACAGATCCAGCATGTCCTGGGGAGGGGACAAGAGCTTCAGCTTCTCCAGGTCACAGCCACCTGGACCGATCCGACAGAAGCTGACCCAGGTTTTACACTCACAGCTGGCTACCTGTGAGCCAAGGGCTGAGCACAATCTGCTTGATTCTGCACTCAGAGCAGAGTTCAGGAAACCTACAGCAGCTCTGCTGGTTGGGGAATGTCTGTGCTGAGCTTCAAAGCTGCCCCCCAAGCTGTCCCCCCTGAACACTGCACTGTGGTTGCTTTCCCAGTGTGTCTCACAGAGGGCTACCCAAACTCTACTTCAATTGTTGTAACTTCAGGGCAGAGGTTTGGGGTCATCTCTCCCTCAGCCTCTCTCCCTGCCACCCTGCAGGAGAAAGAAGCATTTGGGATCCTTTGGGCATATCATTCTGCCTCAAAGAGCATCTCCCTTGGACTTTACTGCTCCAGGCAAGGGGCTGACCCCAACCTCACACCATTTCTTAGCACTGGGAGCAACTTTTTCATCCAGAAGGGATAAACATCCTCCAAATACCCTGTGAGCCTCCAGGAGTGGAAATTATTCGGAGCACATCTGACTTGACTCCTCTTCTGCAGTTAAATTTCAGACAGCATCTTCCCAGCCCCTGGAGAGGAGTGACCTGCAGTGAGCAGGTAATGAAAATCGACTCCCCAGAACCTTTGGATACTTGGAAAATACTCAGCTCAAATTGAGAGCTGCTTTCTCCACACACGGCCATCCAGCAGGACACGGAGCTCACACAGAGCTCGCAGGTGTCACACAGGGGCTCCTAAGTGCCTCTTCCTGCTCCTTCCCCTGCGCTCTGCTGAGTGGATTTCTGTCCCAGCTGAGATCGCAGTCTCTGTCCCCAGTCTGGAGCGGGGAAGCCACTGTCCTCCTGCCACCATGCAGGCACATCCCTCCCAGAACGCCTAAAGGTTTGGTTCAAGGGCTCTGGGCACAGAAGAAAGGGATCATTCCAAAGGTTTTGCTACTCCCAGAGCCCCACTGTCCACTCCACCCCACTGCTGACACAGATGATCCCTGGTCCCAAAGATGTGGGTCCTTCCACAAATGCAGGACTCACTCAGGAGCACCCTGCTCATTGCATCACTTCACTCTTCCCCATCACAATCCTATTATAATGTGGTAAAGCAGTAAACACCTTTCTTTTTTTTTGCCCTTTCTCAGCTGCACTTTTTTTTTTCGACTGAAAAAGCCCATTTTTGGCCTGATACTGCAAATTGACAGTGCCTTCAAATGCACAGTGCTGGGTGCTGGGGCAGCAGGGTTTGGGACACGGCTCCTCACGCTCCAAATGTTTTCAGTTTTTTAATCCAGAAGGTGGGTTAATTACCTTGGCACCCTCCAAGGTGAGAGGAGGGTCCCCAGGATGTGCTGCCATCAGAGGATGTGGCTGCCAGGACTGGGGAGAGCAAACAGCTCTGCCCAGGAGCTGGCCAGACCCTCAGGAGGAAAATGAGCTGGCAGCTGGGCAGGAGGTAGGACATCAAGAACCTCTTAGAGGTGGCAGAACGAATCTCAAGGTGGAGTGTGTGCTTTTCCCAGGTCACAGGAATTTGTGCCATTGAGCAGTGGGGGTGGAAGGGCACCAGGGAGCTCACCTCTCCTTCTCCTGGGGGCCCTGGAGCTGGGAGCTGTCAGTTCATCCAGAAAATGAGCATCCAGGAGCCCGTGTGTCCCTCCGATGGGTTGAGAGCACCCTGTGCCCAGGACATCTATAAGACTTTCATGGGGATTTCCTACCCCGCTCACTCTGGGCACTGCACACCCTGTTCATGCCTCGGCTCCAGGCAGATCCCAGCAGGCAGCAAAGGGCTCTGATGTGAACAAAACCACCCAGACTCTCCCAGCAGAGCTGGAAACAGAAGCAAGGCCCTCCAGTACCCTCCAGAAATGACATCAGGGCATTCCTATGCTTTTCCATGCTGCATGAGGAGCAGGAATGTGAGACATGAAGGGACAGTGGTCTTGCACAAGCCAGCCCAGCCACATGGCTCACCATTCCTGAAGGCATTAACTATCCCTTGCTTTGCCCTCAAAATGAAGACATTGCCTCAGTAGCCCTGGAAAGGCTCTGGAAAACCTATAAACTTGTCAGAAGGAGACAGGCTGTGAGTCAGAGACCTCACAGGAGGGAGGCAGGGGGACAACAGTGCCAGCAGTGAAACAGAGATCCTGCCAGCCAAGGTCTGGGATGGCAGAGGGCAGAGCAACCCCCAGACCCAAATGTGTGGGGATTCTCCCTGCAGGAAATCACCATTTCCCAAAATTCATGCTCACAGCAGGCAATCATGCAGAGGCACTGGACCCTGCAGAACAGCTTCCAAAAAAATCACCCTTGTTAGGGGGAGCCCATCACCTCACACACCAAACACACCCAGCGAAGCTGTGTCTGTGCAGAGCTCAGAGCCCAGCCCAGGTTTGTTTGCTTTATGAATAAAGGAAGCCAGAAAATCAGCCTAGATTACAAACCACCTGGCCACACACTAGAAAAAGGTTATTTTCAGCCAGAAACTGGAAGACATTTCCCTTGTTAAATTGCACTCTGGTGAGTATTCAAAGCCCCTGTGGGTAGAACAGAAGTCGGAGAGCGAAGCCTTTGTCCTGTGGCTCCTTTGGAAGCTGGGCTCAGCGGGACAGCCTTCCCCAGCACTCACAAGGTTTTGGCAAGAGCTCGGTTTTCACACCCACTCAGAAGTGTGTTTTCTAGAGAAGGAAAGTATGTCAGGGCATTGATTTCTTGGGCAACTGCACCGCAGAATAGATGGAGCTAAACTCAGTGATGCATTAGGCTGTTGGCTGCAAACCAAACACCTAGTAAAAAACGCCTTAAAACCAATTTTTTTTAATTTTTTCTAGTGTATTTGGAGAACAGCCTGCCTGCTCTTAGGCCTTCCCTTCTGTTCTTGACTTCCCCATCCAAATAAGACGGTGATGTCACTCAGGCTCCCTCAGCATCTGCTCATGGGGGGATGCTTCCATTGAAAATTAGGCAAATAGGAGGAAAAAAACCCAAAACTACATGAACCGTTGGAAAAACGCTATTCACAACCAGTGGGAAGGAAGAAATGATCCCCAGAGGTACAACCCGGCTTGCCCAACATCCAGAGGAGCGAAGATATCAGCACCCCATCAGTGCGGAGCCTGACAGAGCTTGAACTGCGGGAACGGACGGATGCACCAGGACGCGTCTTCCTCTTCCTCCCCCTCCTCCTCCTCCTCCTCCTGGCCTCCTTCCCAGCCGCCATGGGGTCACACCATGGTGGTTCACGGGCTGATGGTCACAAGCCCTTGTGCCCCCGTGCCCAGGAGCTCCGCACAGGAGCCTGGCAGCCGAAAGCGCCGCAGAAGGCGGCAGACGGCTGCTGACACCTTTGTCCAGAAGGATTCCTGAGCCCCCAGGAGCAGCTCTGTGAATATCCAAAGAGGATAACGTCAGCCCTGGCTCTGGGAAGCAGCGGAGGATCAATCGAGAGGCATCGCATTTAATCACCTGCCTTAATAGCTTTGCACCTGACAGGGGCAGGGCATGAAAGGAGCATCCCGAGCTGCGGCGGCGGCTGGGAGCAGCCAAGAGCCGGCTCCCCCTCGCAGGGAGGACGGAGCCCTGCTAAGGACAGCAGCCCCCCCTTCCACAGCGACAGCGAGGGCTGAACAACACCGCGGCCTTCATTTCACACAGAATTTAATTGGCCATGCAGGGCTTTGCTGTGACTCCGGGGGAGGATGATGCCTGGCTGCATTCTGAGCAGGAGCACCAGGCACAGCAAATGTCTGAAGCCTCCCCCGAATTTTTCCCTCTTGTGTTTCCTGTAGCTCATGATCTCCTGGGATTTCAGATGCCTTGATGATGATCCTGGTGAGTTGCTCCTTCTGGCCTCCAAGCCCTCTCAGCAGGTTTGGCCAGATGGAGACAGGAGCAAGGATTGGCAGCGCTTCTCCTTCCATCCCACTTTGGTTTGGAAATGCTGAAAAACAGGAAGCAATTGGCTGGAAAGACTTGGCCACCACAGGCTCCATCTGCAACCAGAGGCACCCAACATGCACCCACACACCCAAGGAAGGCATGGGCAGGTCCCCTTTAAGCCTCCACCCTCAGCTGTCCTGCTCTATAAACCCAACCCAACTGCAGCCAGCAGGCTGACCGAGTTAAGGGAAGGTTTAGATTCTTTAATAGGGCAAATTTCTTCTCTGAAAGGGTTGTCCAGATCTGGAATGGACTTCCCAGGGTTGTGGTGAAGTCACCACCCCTGGAGGGATTTAAAAGATGTGTAGATGCGGCTCTTGGGTACATGGTTTTGTGCTGGCCTTGTCAGTGCTGCAGTAATGGTTGTACTGAAAAATCTTAGAGGTTTTTTCCAGCTTTAAAAATTCTGTGATTCTGTCACAGCTCCCAGAGGATTTGACCAACTCCAAATTGTATCCTTGAACATCTCATCCACCCTCCAACCCCACAATTAAATGATGGCTGGATGGTCCACACACCTTGCCCATCACTGCCCACCTCAGCTTCTGACCCTCCCCAGCTCCTCTCCCCAAATCCCAGCACAGCCCAACACCCCTGGCTTGCTCACACACACAGAGGAAACCACTTGGCTGAAAGGATAAAAGGAAGGTTCTTTAGGCATCACTGAAGAACCTTCCCAACAGGGAGCACTGGTATAGATGTTTTAAGACAGCTGTAATTTCTTTAGAGTAATTCTCCAAGCATATGTGGATAAATTATTCACAAAGAATAAGAGATTAACCCATCTGGAAAAGAAAAATTAAAAAAGGAGAACAGGCCATTGGGATCAGGCCAGCAGCTTTTTCCTGTAATGTTATTGCCACGTGCAATATTCCTGCTTCCTCTGTGAAAGAATAGAGCAATTATTTATATTGGTTTAATGGAAAGGGGCTTTGTCACATGAAATAACACACAAGCAGGCCATGAAGCAGAGAATAATGAACAGGGAATAATGCTGTACCCCTAGATAAACAGGGCAGTGGGAAGGTGGGAAGCCACCCACTACGGCAATAATAAAGAAATCATCATCATCACAGAACCAACCCAGCTAATTTTTACTCCATTTCCATGTTTCCACTAAGAACATTTAAATTCTGTTGCCATTTTTAGAGAGGAAAACATATTTCAGTAATGTTTGTTGGAAATATCATTAAGAGAACAGTCACCCCCGCAATATTTTATTGCAGGCAGTTACTTCCATGCTGCCATTCGCAGAGATTACTCCCCAAATTACTTCTAAACATCCAAATTGCAAAGGGAAGGAGTTAGTCTAGCACTGGGATTGATTGCTGTAGTTTCTCTTGCAAGACTAATAAGAATATATCTATCTCTTCTGCAGTGTTTTGTTTAAAGTGGTTGTGGAGCTTTTGGTGAAGGGGGGGAAGTGCTTCACCAAGGCAGCCGAGCTGCCTGCAAAGCTGTGACCCATCACCCTCTCCATGGGAGCCAAGCAAATCAAAGCAAATCAGAAGGACAACACACTAATCTGCTCTTAAAAACCTATTTCCCAGGCATAACTATGCTTGGAAGATGGGAAAAACTCCTAAAAAATAAAATTTACCAAAAGCAGTTGAAGAGTGCATTTCACAGCAGTGTTAGAAAACAAACACCTGGGATTAAGGCTTCCTTAATCAACATTTGCTGCAGGTTTAATAACGTGTATTAAAAGCAGGCAAGCAAATGGTGTTTGGGAAACGACAGGAAAATAAAGTAGATAAATGTACTAATTGCAGCTTATCTGACAGCTCTGTGTTCTTCTCCACAGCTGAGACTCCAGATCAAGTATTTATACATCAGGCAGGATTGATTCTCTGGGATCAAGCAAGACTCGGGGTAGGGTGACAGCAGCTGATAGATGGGCATGGTGTCTCACCAAATTCTGGCAGATTGCTTTGTCCAGGTACTGCAAATTGAGAAAGGAGGTATTTTGCAGCTGACAGCAGCTGTTTACAGCAGGGGAGACTTGATCTGCTTGATTTTACAACACATTTGAGCAGGGCTGTTTTACACTCAGAAGCAGCAAGAGGCTTTATGTGTATTTGTGTGTTTAGGTGGGCTCCATCCTTCTGGGAAGCTCCCACTCAAATAACCTGTACATAAAAAAGAGGCTCCTGGAAATCTGTATCTTAGGCACATGTCATGAAGAAGAAAAGAGATCAAAATGGAGAATCCAGCCCCATGGAGGTCAGGAGGTTCAGCTCTCCCTTGTGAGGGCAAGTGGCAAAGTCCATCCAGCTCATCCCAGGAGTGACCATTGCCCCAGGGTCTGGGGACACACACCCCGAGGTTTTAAAGATCCAGTGTCACATCTCCTCTCATCCAGAGCTCCCCTTGCCAAGGACCCAGAGATCACACCCCTGCAGCTCAGTTTTTCTCCATGGCTCCATCAATTCCATCATTGTGGAGCCAGGAGAGGTCTGACCAAAGCCTGTGTCCTTGCATGCAGCAGCCATCGTGAATTTTGGCTTTCCTGCCTAGTTTCCCACTGAGCAGAACATCTGAAGGGGCTCGCTGAAATCTTCCCTTCCATTCAGTGCTTATGCAAAGAATCAGCCAAATCTGGGGTGGCCTCAACTGGTTTTGCAACTTGAAGGGAAGGCCTTGGGGGGGCTTTTCCTGAGGCAAATCCCAGGCAGATAGCATCTCCCCCGACCGCAGGAACCAGCTCCCTGTTGTTCTGTGCAACCACAGCATCTGCAGCCCCTTGTGCACAGTCATCAATCACGGCAGACGTGGTGGCAGGGCCCTGGCAGGGACCAGGGTGTCAAAGTTCCCCAGCTCACGCATTTCCGCACAGGGCAGGGTTTAACGAGGGGAAAAGCACCCATTGGAGTCACCAGCAGCAGCCAAAGTGCTGACCCAGCAATACAAAGATTTTTTTTCTCTTTCTTTCTTTCATTCTTTGGGAAGGAAAAGTGTGCAGAAAGAATTGTTCGCAGAGCTCATCACTGACAAGTTCTTTGTGGGTGCTTCCATGGGTGCTGATAGAAATAAGAGAGAAATGCAGGACTGAAATCAATTTGCTCCTCTTAGCTTTGGGCTGAGCTTGACAGTGGATTTCTTCCCCCTGAGAGACACACTCACAGGTTAATTCTCTCCCTCCGCTCCTCACAGAGTGCAGCTGTTACAAACACACCCTCCTGAGCTACCTAAACCCAGGAGAAACCTCAGAATAAGCCAGCCTTTCCTCTGTGACTGATTTCCCTGGCAACTTGTGCCAACATTTCTAAAAGAAATCCTTCCAGCCAGCTCCAGAGCCAGCTTTGGAGGGAACAGCATCCTTCTGCACTCCTGCTTTCCTTCCTCAGCCTGGAGCACGGTTCCACCCACTCCCCTGGGAGCTCCAGATGCCCACAGCAGCTGAGCACATCTGGCCATGCTGGGCACTGCCAAAGCACTGAGCACATCAGCCCCAGCTTTTTGGTATTTCCACTCTCTAAATTAACCAAGAGAGCTGCTGTGCTCCCCACTGACACTCTTCTCCTCCTAAAGCCACAGGGAGGCTGTGCTGGGGGGCTGCAGAGCCCAGAGGGGCCATGGGCCCTGTCCCATGGCAGGCCACACGTGGGACCCTGTGCACACATGGGGCTGACCAGAGGCCAGGCACGTCCTTCAGAGCTGGCACAGCTTTGTTGGTTGGTCCTCAATGAGCTGGAGCATGAAGCTTTCCAGCTCTGCCAGCCCCACATGCTGCTTCCACCAAGCCACAGAGAGGAGAGCAGGCCCTGCTGGGCCGAGATTCAGCTCCCCCCTGGGAAGCTGCCCCTCATTTTTAGGCTTGCTGATTTCACTGTGTGTGCAGAGCAACGTGAAATGTAATTAATCACAGCCTGTGTCCATTCGTGCATGCAGTGCTGGAGAGGCAGGGATGATCCAAACAGAGCAGCCCAGGTAGACTCCTGGAGCCTTCCTGGCCTCCCAAGGATTCTCCACATGCCTGCAGACTGAGGGTTTTTCTGGTTTTCCAGCCAAGAAACCCCCTTCTTAGTGAGCCTGCTGTCACAGCCACACTAGGACAAGCGAGGGACGGGGCCTTGGGGATGCAGGGATGTGCTCCAGGACCAATGGGCTCAGCGTGTGGCACACATGGGCCAAGGCTTCTCAAAAATGCACCAGGCTCTTCCTAAAATCCTTGCAAGCACCTGAGATGCATTGAGGCTCTCCTTCACATGGTCTGTCCTAGGCAGTGAGTTCACCAGGCAGTTTCTGAAGGGGGTTGCAGCCTGCTCTGGTGCACAGGGGATTTGAAGCCTTTATGGTACCCCAGCCTCTCTGGCTGGTGTATCCAGCCTATGCTCACGGTTTGCATAAAAGCAAAGCTCAGACCTTGCACAGCTTTGCAGGGAGTCTCCCTTTCCCAGACACCACATTTCCCAAAAGCCAGCACCCAGCCCTGCTCCACATCCCTGCCTGGTCCCCAAAACCAGTTTCCTCTGCTCAGCTGCCCGGGCCCTCCAGCTGAGTTCCTGGTGAGAAGAGGAGAAACCCGTTCTCCCAGGCTGTGATTTTCAACCCAGAATGATTCTCATTAACTCTGTCCCCAAGTCTCAGAGGGGGACAGGCCACACAGGCTCTGAGCAGCCCGGAGCGTGTTGGAGTCAGAAGAAAACGAAGCAGAGCTTTGCTTGCAAAGTTAATTTGAACCAACCGGCAGCTGGCGGAGCAGCCAGGAGAGCCTGTCCCACAGCCAGAGCCAGCATTTTCCAGGGATACCACAGAGCTGGGATGCTAGCAGGGAGGGGACAGCAAAGGGCTTAGTCAAAATGTTTGGGCACAATTAATTCAAGAGCGCTGCAGGCACATGAAGATGGGCTCTGGCTCATGGGCTGGGGACGTGCCCTCACTCACATGTGCAGGAACATGGCAGGGCTGGGGGACACCAGGAGAGCCCCAGGGGTGGTTTGTGGAAAGCTTGAACCCTCCTGCAGGCAGCAGAAAGTGGCATCTAACACGGGATACTGCAGTTCTACCCCATGTGCATCCTCCCTCCAGCCTCCACTGCTCTCATTTTATGCCAAATTAATGGAGTTTTATTATTTTGCATAATACAATGGCTACAATAAAGATGCAGTTACTCTGGATGGAACTTGCACTCCGGAGAAAATTGTATTCAGGGCTGGTGAAAAACATCTTACCAGGAGTGGATGGACATGAAGTGGGGCTGAAAAAGCAGGTGAACTATGGGGTGGTCAGACTCATGTCCAGGCAGGGCTGTGACAGGTTGGGCTCTGTCAGATGTGAAGAGCACCTGAAGAATCCTCCCAGTTGGGTTAAGCAGGCAGGAGGAGATCCCCAGAGTCACAAAGGGCTGGGAAATAAGAGCAGGGACAGCGTATCAAGGTGGGTTTGATATCACCTCCAGCACAGGAGACAGATGGAGGGTTTGGATCTGTCAGGGCAGAGCCAAGCAAAGATGCTGGGCATGCAGGCAAGGGAGGGATGCCTGGGGATGTATCTGGCTGCCAGCAGGATCCACACAGTAAAATGCATCTTTCCAGCATGCCTCCTCTTCCTTCTTCAGCTCTGCTTCCTTGGCTCTCCTCTTTGGGCAGGAATCCATCCTCAGCCCATGCAGGTAAAAACACCTGGCACAATGCTCACTGCACGTGGGGGAGGGCTCCATCACAGGGCAAGGGAAAGCAGAGCAGCCCATCAGCCACCCCCGCTTGCAACACCACCAGGACAGCCCAAATTACCTGGTTCATTCCAGCTTTTCCCCACAGGCAGTTCCAGCATGCCAAGGAAATCCCAGAGGCTGCTGCAACTGGCTCAAAACCACCAGCCCTGTCAGCTGGTTTGAATTTTCCTTGTGTTTGCAAAGGCAAAAAAAAAATAGATGAAATGGCCTTTTAATCCTTATTCAGCATTGCTCTGAAGGCTTTTCCAGCTAAACTAAAATGTATCACCGAAGCCTTGCTGTTGGCATTAATAGCCCAGGGGGACTAAAAGCTGGCTCAGACTGTGTGTCAAATGTCCCAGAGAGCTCAGCAAGGGCAGCCAGGCTCTGTGCATAGCCAGGAGCCCCCACAGCCCTTCCCTGGTTTGTCCCCATGCCACAGACACTGTGCCCAGCTGCAGAGCCTGTGCCACCCACCCAGCACCACTCCTGGCCCAGGGGTGCTGCCCACACTGATGATGGAGCTGGATAGGGTTTCTGATAAGGTCATAGAGTGAAAGGATGAGGAGTTTTGGCATCAAACTGGCACAGGGCAGGGTTGGGTTTGATATAAGGAAGAAAATCTTCTCTGTGAGGGTGCTGAGGCCCTTGCACAGGTTACCAAGGGAAGCTTTGGCTGCTTCATCCCTGGAAGTGTCCAAGGTTGGATGAGGCTTGGAGCAACCTGGGATAGTGGAAGGTGTTCCTGCCCATGGCAGGGGGGTGGAACAGGAGGAATTTTAAGGTCCCTTCCAACCCAAACCATTCTGTAAGTTCTCTGATAAGGCTCCAGGTATCAGGACTGCTCCAAGCTCCTGCATAGTCCTGCCTTCCCCCAGCAGCATGGGATGGGTACATGGCAAAGTCAAAGGGTCTAAAAATGTGCCTGACAGCACAGGAGCAGCTGGAGGCTCCAGTGGATGGACCAGCCCCATCTGCATCACAAGGAGGGGGCACTGAATCCCCGAGAAGCACAGTCCATCCTGCCTTCATAGCCCATCATCTCAGTCAGAAACAGGGCAGAGCATCTCGGTGCCAATTTCCTGGCAGTGAAGGATTAATGTATTTGTGCAAAGCACAGCAGGATCAGAACTCCTTTTGGCTTCTCTCCTGACCCGGCATCACGGCAGGACCTGTGGCTGGCCCCTGCACCCAGGGACATGAACATTCTCCTAAACTGCAGCAGGTCAACAGCACTCACCAAACTCAGATTACTCAGCATCTTTATGCCAGCTGGTCTCTGTCTCTCCCCTTTCCCTCTCAGGGTTTGTCAGGTTTAATTAAAATTCCTATACTCGGCTGGTTCTCTCACTCAGGCTATTATCTGCAGTGTGCTCTGCTGCCTGCCTCGAGCTCATCTTATTAAGAATCCACCTCTTGGTGAATGGAGCCATATTTAAGAGGCAATACATGGCCAGTGTTTGAGTCTGAGTAGTTCTATTTGGCCCATCTCCTTGACAAGACAGATGCCCCAAGAACCTGTTCTCAGTGTTCCTTCTATTCATCTATTTCCAGTGAAACGATGATTTGGTTCCCTGCAGGAAATTACAGCCAGGAAAGAGGAGGAGGTGGAGGTGATCCTGCCCTGCCCCAGCACTCATGGCTGTCAGATTGCAGGTCACACTGCCCAGCACACCATGGGGACTCACATGTGCTGTCCCTGAGCACACCAAGAGATGGGTCTGGGTTTTAACCATCCTGAGGCCAACAAACACCTGCAGAGGTTCTCACTTCCTCCCTCCCTGGGAAATCAGGTCTCACATGGAGGTGACATTTGACTCTGCTGTGTCTGGTCCCACACATCAAACCCTCACTGGGTTCCCAGTGGGAAGCAGGACTGGGGATGGCCTGCAGGGAACAGATGAACCCTCTAGAAGAGAGGAAAGTGGAGAAAAAGTGCCACAAATTACTTTCGGAGGAACAACCCCTGGAAGAAAAAGCAAGCAGAGGCTGAGTCAGCTCCCATGGCCGTGGGCAGCGGTTCCTGCTGGGTCTGTGAGGCAGCACTGTGTTGTTATGGGGCTGGGGACAGGCACAAGGTCACCTTGCAGGCCACCAGCCCCCAGCTCCTGGAGGTGTTCAGCAGCTCATGTGTCTTCTGAGCACACCCAAAGGGAGCCTTTGCAGTAAATCTCAGCTCAACCCCACATGATTTTTTCCCCAAGTGTTTTTAGCTCAGCCACTGAACGAGGAAACCTGCTCTTCACTCAGCTCTGCTCTGCTGATGAGGAGTTAAAAGAAAACCTTCACAAATGCAGACTCCATCACTGAGGGGATCTGTGTCGGGTTGGCAAAGGCAGGGAGAGATGGACCCAGAATCCAAGCAGCAAAGGTACCATGGCGTAGGAAGAACACCAAAGCAGAGCAGCCCTGGAGATGCAGAGCAAACCCAGGGGACTGTCACAGCCATGGGCTTCAAAGGACTGGTCCCAAGTCCCCAGGACACCAGCTCTCTCCTGCTGTGGGCAATGGACCAGCACAAACAGAAGCCTGAGGCTAAGCACTCTGGACATGAAGCATTTTTTAGGCTCTGACTGAAGCTCGAGCCCAGGATTCAGGTATGCGCCAGATATGAAGCAGTGAAGAAACACAAGAGCCTTCCTCCTCTACCTCCTCCACCTCACCATTGTCCTCAGAGGAATGCATGCTCCAGCAGGCCCCTTTGGTCCCCATCCCACACCCTGAGACACCCCCAGCCCCACTGCAGCCCCCTCCCCTGCCTCTCCACACACTCTCTACTCCCAGCAGTAGTCATTGGCTCCTTTTGGCCATTGGCTGCTGGTTCCCATCCCGTACATTCCCTTCCATTTAGAGATATTGTCAGTTGAGAATCAGAGCTCAGATGTTTATTATTTCTAATGTAATCCCAAGCCAAAATAGGAGGCAGGGTGTTTAGTCTTTCCCTCAGCTCTCTCTGCTGAAGAACAGCAGCTGAGCCAGCACCCGGCGCTCCCCATCGCGCCGCGCTCCCCACGGACAGATGGCAAACCCTTAGCTCTTCCAGCAGCTCCCAGATATTTTTACTGTCTATTGCTTTTTCGCCTCTGTTTATTTTTCAAGCTGAAATAAGCGGAGTGATGGGAAAAAGAAATCTCCTGCTGAGCGTTGCATCAGAGACCAGATTCCCATAAGGATTAATTTCAATGGAAACAGCAAGGCCTTCATTTTTTCAGCAGGGTGAGCACAGCGAGGGCTGAGCCCTGCATCACCCAGCACAGCAAAGCAAAGCAAAGCAAAGCTGCTTTCTGTGCTTAGCACCTGTGGACCCTCCTTTGGCCTTTTTAGAAGAGAAAAGGTAAATGTGTCAAGGCAGCATCAGAAGAACTTGTTGGTTCAGATAATAACTAAAGCTGCTTCAAGCACAGAGCCAAGAAAACTCCATCCAAACTGTCTGGGGTTTATTTGAGTCAGTTTGGCACTGCTCAGCTGGGGCATCCTGGGGAAGTGGGTGATTCCAGGCAGGCAGAACTGACCTGAGGAGCACATCAGTGCCTGCCCACACTGTGGTGCCCTTCCCTGTCCAGAGATGGAGCAGATCCACAGCATCCACCCAGGCCAGCACTGTGGGAACATTATGGGGATTTGGGAACATTAAGGGGATTTCCCATTCAGTGCTTTTGCTGACTTCTGGGGTGGCATCATGTGATCCAAAGTCAAGTTCTTAGAAATTGGGATTGCATCACCAATTTTTGTCTCCTAGCAGCAGTGCTCTCTGCTGCAAAGCAAACTGCCCAGAGCCCAGCAATTGCTTTTAACCCTGAGCTGGCCATGGCCACAGGATGAATTCACAGGAAAAACAAAACACCTGACACCTCTTTTGTTGTGCCATAGATGAAACTCAGTGAAGACAGAGCAAAAGCGAAGAAATCCCAGCTGGGAGGATTTGGGGAATGAAGAAAGAACACAGCTTTCAGTGGCAGTGATGAGGTTCTCTTACTATTTCCATCCTTAAGTCTTTAATCAATAAAATTTTCCTCAACAGAAGCTTTCCCCATAAGAAAGGATCACAGCAAGGGGTGAAATTGTGCCTCTTCTGTGGCCACATTAAAACCAGCCCTCACCTGGATGGCTCCTCTGAGAAGGGCAGCTCTTGTGAGAGCTGCAGAGAGGTCACGGCCCGGGGGCATGGGGCGCTGCAGGATGCCGGAGCACAGGGTCGCACATCGACACCAGCAGGAGGAACCTCGGAATGGGCTGCTTTAGGAATTAACTGCTCACACATCAGCATAACAGTCCTGTTGGCACACACCTGCCTCGCTCCTGCCAGAGGAGAGAAAGAAGCTGCTTTCATCCTTCTGTGGGAGCAGAGATGAGGCTGGAGCCCAGCAACAATAAATTAATGGAAAGCCTTTGCTTTCGAGCAGAGGCAGTGCAGATCTCAGCAGGCACATCACAGCTTTCTGCTCCTGCCTAAATGAATATTCAGCTGGCAGGGAAACTGCAGGTTCAGGCTCTGCCAACCTTTCTGGGACACAGCAGCAGCTCTGCACCAAATCTTTGGTGTCCCCTGTGCAACAAGCTGGTCCAGAGCTGTCCTGCAGCGTGTCTGTAGGAGCAGCCTCCTCTGCCCACCAAGGGGACCAGACCAGGAGTGCAGCAAGCTCCTGGCATTCCTTCCTGTCATCCATGCCAGTGCAGCTGACAGCTCAGACCCTGAGGCAGAATTAATCCTCCCAGCCTCACTCTGTTCACAGGTGAAGGCTCTACCCCTGCTCACTCCCCTGAAGCAGCCTGCCTTTCCCAGTCCCTATTTAGTGGCCTGTTTTTGCTTATTTAGCCTCTAGGGTAGCTGCACTCCTGCAGCTGCAAGAAAAAGCTGGGTCCTCTGTGCCTGGAGCCAGGGATGTTTATTGGCACTTGAAATCCCACCCCTTTGTTGGCCCACCCCAGGCTGGGCAGCGCTGGCAGGGTGCAGCTCAGTGCTGCCAGCAGCCCTTGACAGCCCCGTGTCCCCCAGCCTGCCTGCCCAGCACTCCCAGGGATGCATGGGCAGCCTCTGAGCCACCTCCCTGACAAGAGCCAGGGGAAATGCTTTGCCCTGGCCATGCAGTGGCCTCCTCCCTGCTCACAAGTGAGGAGATTTCCCTTTTGTGCCAGTCAATAGGAGCTCCACTGAAATGCAGCTGCCTGATAGCCTAGCAATGGTGAGGAGCAAAGAAATGCTTTTTGTGAGCAAAAAGCTTACAATTAAGAAATAAAATGAGGAGCTAACAGGAAGATACAGCCCTGGCAGCTGGCAGGGACATGGGTGGGACCAAGGGGAGGCAGAGGGTGGCCCAGAGGGGTGAGGGAGGAGAGGCAGGAAAGGTGGGAAGCAATGCCTGGAACAGCATCCCAGCAGATGCAAGCTGGCCCAGGGCGAGTTTGTTGAGGCCCAAAAAGGATATTGCAACAAGTGGAGGGGGATGTGATGAAAGAGAAGGTGAGAGTTTTAGCTTTAGGAGAGGCTTAGCAAGGTAATTTAAGCTGTCGAGGTGCCCAGGATGTGAAGACATGGGAGGAGGCGGGAGATGAAGACAGCACTCAGGTTCTGGCAGCAAAGCAGCATCCTGGCACTGCTGAGCTCAGGGAATCCCTGAGCTGAGAAGGGGAGGTTAAAAGCTCTGATTTGGCCTTGTTGTGCTTGAAAGGGTGGTGAGACATTCACAGGATGTCGGAGAGCTCCTCTGAGATATGAATTTGGACAGGGAGAGGAGAGCCCAGAGAGGGGCTGCATGCCTGAATCATCACCATAGAGATGGTATTTGAGTGTAGCTGCAATGAGATTAGCCAGAGACACAGCACGGAGCACGGGCACAGCTCTGTGAACTCCCAGGGCAAACCAGGCTCCCACAGCAGCCCAGCACCAGCCACTGAGGGGCAACAGGTGGCCAAAACTGGGACATGCTTCAGGCAAGGCTCAGGGCCAAACAGCCACAGCCCTGCCTCACCTCCAAGGATGACTTGGACCCTCCTCCTCATAAGTCCATCTCTTTTCTGCATGGTCCCACACAGAAATCTAAGTCCTCAAACCATCAGACACCAAACTCCATCACTTCAAAGGGGGCAGAGCTGAGCTTCTGAGTCTCACCTCTAAAAAAGAGGGGGAACCACATGCTCACACCCCACAGGAGAGCCACGAGGGCAACTCCCACAACAGAACAGTGAAGAGATCTGGGGTCAGGGTGAGGGGCCACGAGGGACCTCAGAGATGTGCCAAAATGAGCTGCTGTAAAGCTCCAAGCTGTGGTCAGTCCCGGAGAGTGTGACCAGGAGGTGGCAGGCTCAACTCGTCCATGGATGGTGGCTCTAGTGCAGGAGGGCCTGGCCTGGGGACAAAATCACTCCTAATGTGCTTCTCACCCACCAAAAGGAAGCGGGAGAACTGAAGCGCTGCAGGACAAGGGGGGAAAGAAAAGACAGCTTGAGCTTCTTTGAAAAGCTCAACTACAACTTGGGAGAGATGTTTCTGCCACCAAGACTGATGGCTATGAGGGACACAGTCGTGATCAACAGCAGGACTGGTGTGGGGACAATGGCCAGGACTGTTTCTCTCCTCTCCTGTTACAGGTAACACACAGGAATCCATGGAGAGGGGGAGCATATCTGCATTTCCAGCTGTCCCTCCCCACCCCCAGCATCCTGGTCCCTGGGAGAGCATTTGAAACATTGCAATCGCTATAATTAGAAGTAACACTCACTTTCCAAGAGGAAACTGTGCAAAAGGTTGATTTCCTCTTTAATGCCATTTCAGCTCTGCAGCTCCAGTGGTGAGGGGATTTGCTGAGCAGCAGTCTGGATCACTAAGAATTAAGAGTTTCCTCTCACTTCTGTGAGGATTACTCGCTCCAGGTGCAAGATGCCAGGCCCCAAGGTGCAGAGGAGACTGTGCTGCTCTGCCCAATCCCTCTGCAAAGAGCAGAGGCCAGAGGCATTTCCATTCCCATCATCTCATCAATATTATGCATTGTCCCCAAGGCTAATTAACACTGCTGCATACAGCACTGACTTGGGAATGCCAAAGACTTTGGGAACTTCGTCGCTGGAGCTTTCAACAGAGCTGCAAGTCACAAGCAGGCTCCTCGTGATTCCATACAAGGAAATATTCACAACATACAACAAAAATAGCCTCCATCACTACACGTTATAATCACATCAGGGAGTCTCCAATCTCTGCAGCAGTAAATGATGTCCTCTCTCCTCACCCAGAGCACTCTGAAAACATCCATTAACCCTCCCAAAACCCAAGGATGGGCTGCAGGGACCAAGGCACAGACCTCAGCCAGCAAAAAAGCATGGCAGGGAGTCAGCAGCGATGCCTGGACTGTAACAACCTCTTTATCTTCTCCAATAATCTCAGTAACATGAGGTAAGTTTAGTTTGCCTTGTCCTTTGCAACCTTTCTGAGAACTTAAGGCCAAAAGAAGCTGCTACATTTTCTTCCCCTTCAGAGTTATTTTTGTGCTGAGCTCAGGAACTTGTGATGGATAAAAGCACCTGCAGAAAGGTCATCAGCCACGGCTCGAAATTATTCAGAGATAAAGGAGCTCCCCTTGGCACAGCGCTCTGCTGTTTCAATCTCACACCATTGAAAAGGTTTTCCTGGTTTCTAATTTGAACTCATCTGCATTTTTCACCCAGATGTTGATCCTTGCTAAGCCACATAGAGCTGCCTACTGCTGCACAACTCAAGCACCACAATCAAACCCTTTTGATAAGCTAAAGGCAAAGGGCACTTTGATCTCTCAGAAAGCCACCAGGCTGGAAATGCTCCTTCAGCTATGAGGATAGCACTTTAAGAATTTCTGCAATGAACTTTCTTGCTCAGATGTCCCAGCCCCTCATATAAACTCAGCAAATAAACTCAGATTCTCTTTCCAACCACTGCTGACACAAAGGGCATTTCAGGCAGCCCCAAAATGGTTTTGTTAAGACAGAATTAGGCTCAGTTCTTTGATTTAAAAAATATCTTAAAAATAATATTCCCTAACTTTTTCAGACAAGCAACCAGACAATGTTTTTTCCACTCTTTAAATCCAGCCTCAGAAGTGAGAGTCGTTTGTCACCTTTACCCTCCTCTGTACTGCCAGAATTAGATATGTGTGTGTGTCAGCCCAAGCTGCTGATCCTTCCTGCCTCCCCAAAAAACATCGGCAGGGCTGTGAGTGGGTTCTCTGGAAGCCATGGCTCCCATACAAGGCAGCTGGTCCCTGGCCAATGGAAAGGCCTGACCAAGTAAGAGGTTGACTTGGCTGAGCATCATTTAATTCTCTACAGGGGGGACAAAATATACTCAGGTCACCTAAAAAAGTGAAATATCATGTCTCACTTGTTTCCAAAGAGTGATGTAGTTTCTGTGTCATGCTTGTTCCCAAACAAATAAAGAAATTGTATCTGGTGGTGAGTTGAATGCCTTCATCCTCCCACTGACTTCAGAGGGAAGAATGCCTTGGATGGATAAAATCCTCCACCAGACCTGCAGGGACCCTCCCCATGCAGCAAGCCTGAACCTCCAATCTAGGCAGGTCCAGGCTGCTCTGCAGCAAGGCTGAGCATCAACACCTGCCCAGGGAAGCTGTGGCTGCCCCATCCCTGGAAATGCTCAAGCCCAGATTGGACAGGGCTTGGATCATCCTGGTCTAGCAGAATGCGTCCCTGCAATGGCAGGGGGTGGGATGAGTTCAACACAAGCCAATGTGTGATTCTGTGATTCCATGATCAGCATCAGCCCACTCCCATTCCCACTCCCACTCCCATTCCCATTCCTATTCCCACTCCCACTCCCATTCCCATTCTCATTCCCACTCCCACTCCCATTCCCATTCTTATTCCCACTCCCATTCCCATTCCCATTCCCACTCCCACTCCCACTCCCACTCCCACTCCCATTCCCACTCCCATTCCCATTCCCACTCCCACTCCCACTCCCACTCCCATTCCCACTCCCACTCCCATTCCCACTCCCATTCCCATTCCTGGCTGCAGCTGGCAGGCAGCGTGCAGGACCCTGGGGAAACTCAGGTCACTCCACACGTGCCTGTGCAGACCTGGCCTCGTTGTGTTTGGAAAGAAAAAGGTGATGGCACATGTCAGGCAGATTAGAAGGTGACAAATAGATGGACACACAGGCAGACTGACTGTCTTTAAATAGTCTTCGTATTTTTGCCATGATATCTGCCTGTGAGGGTTTAAATTATGGGCCTTACTTACAGCTTTGAAAGAATTTAAAATGCTGAAATCCTTGTTAAAAACTAAACTAACAAAGCTTGGCTGCACACTGCACTTTTAATCCACAATGAAAGCAGGACTTTTGATTTGAAGGGCTGCAGAGATCTTATGGAAATACCCTGCAAACACTGAGCTCCACTAATGACCAGCCTGCTATCAAAAAGGTTTGGTGTCAGGTACGGATCCTGTCTGAAGTGAGTCCATCAAAACTCCCCCATCCTTCTGAGTGAAGGATCAGATATTGGATGTGCAGCTTGTCCTGTTTTGAGACACCTCACAAGCAGTAAATGAGATATGAGGGCTCAGATGTTGGCAGAGATATGGGAGAAATCATCAAGCTGCCTCTCACCCCGGGGAGTGCAGGGGGAGAGCAGCAAATCCCAGAGTTAAATGCTTCCAGCAGGAGCAGCTGCTGCAGCCCCCCAAGCAAACCAGCCACACATCCTATGAGCTCTGCTCCCCCACACCCAGACACAAGGAGGATGTGTCAGGTGAGGCAGGTTCCCAAACCTTTGGAAAAGCCCTTTTGTAGATGATAAAGTCCCAGGGAACACCTCCAGTTCTTGTTAGTCTTTATTTATCATCCTCTTGGAGACAGACAGATGGATCAACTTCCACCCTCCCGTGCTGGTCACATCTCACAGTTTGCAGAACTACACTGCTTGCAGGCAAGCCCCAAACTTCCCAGCTTCTAGCCAAAATCTGCAGCATGGCCAGAGCAGGCCTGAGAGCATGGCAGCTGTGACACTGCTGTCACCCTGCCCTCCGCTGCCCCGGCCAGGGGAAGCTGCATCCTGGCTCCTCCAGAACTGTTGTGAACTGCGGGGAAACCACGGAGCTGGCTCTGCCAAGGAGGGTGAAAAAAGGATGGAATCCACCCTGGAGCAGGGGTGGCACACGGGAACATCCTCACCACGGGGATTTCCCCACCGGAGGAAAGCGCTCGCTGCCAGATGCGGTGCCCGCTCCCCATCCAGCCTGCAGCTGGATCTCATTGCCGGGGGAAAAGCTTCTGCCTCCCGACTATTCTGTTTATTCTGCTAATGACCATAATCATTCTGCTGTTTGGGTTTGTTTTGGGGCGGGTTTTTTTTAGCAGGCTCCTATTTTTGCGAGCTCATGTGCTGCACTCCCTCTGCTGGCTGGCTCACTTGGGCTGCGGAGAGGCTCTGGGGAAGGAACCCTGGAACCTGGGAATCCCGGAATGGTTTGGGTTGGAAGGGACCTTACTCGTTCCAGACGCTTGCCATGAGCAAGGACACCTTCCACTAGGCCAGGCTGCTCCAAGCCCCGTCCAACCCAGCCTTGAAAACTTCCAGGGATGGGGAAGGGAAGAAACAAAGCCCTGCTCTAACTGCCTGTGAAAAGCAACATCAAAAAACCCTTCCCAGGCCCTGACTCCTCGTATTGTGTGTGTTAAGACCTGGGAGCGGCATCCTTGTGTCAGCTTCACTCCTCATGGTCTGGATAAGCAGAGTTCTGTCAACAAAGAGAAATGGGTGGTTCCATAAAATTCAGCTGATCTTTGTTAAGGATGGAGAAACCCTCACACTTGAAAGTCACATCAGCAAAGAGGCAGGTTTGTACTCCTGATGGTTTAGAGCTGTGATTTTCAGAGCCCCTCAGCATGAGTAATTACACCCAGCACAAATCATGAGCGAAAACATGAAGCAGATCTTGAGACTTTTGAAAATGGAAAAGCTCCTGAAGAACAGGATGTGTCTCCTTAGGAGAAACAAGGAGATGCTTCCGTAAGGAGTCCTCCCAGGCTCCTCATGCTCCAGAGAGCATTTCTCACATACAGAACAGCTGTTGGGAGCCTTGGAGCCATCCCTCCCTTGCTGGAAAGCTGATGGATGGGATTAAGCCCAGGGTCCTGCAGCATTCACAGTGCTCTCATCATCATCAGAGGAGCAGAGACATCTTTTGATGGACATTAACCTAAGAGTAGGGAGTTTTTCATCAACCCTATTCAGTAGGCAAGCCAAGAAACAAGGGCTCTCAAAATCAGCCAAATAAAAGGCAAGAAAACCCCCTGTATAGATACTTTCTTGCTAAAACTATTAATAAACATCACACATTGCGTCAGTCCCTGAAGGTCAAAGCAATCTTTTTCCCTAGTGGAAGCCCTTAATGGAGGATTTTGAACTGCATTTTATGCCTAAATGTGCTTCTTTAATGAGTGCAATTTTACATCTGCCCAGGTAAAGTGCCTTGTTGTACATTTGCTTTTCTTCTGTGGTTTTATTAGACCTATTTGGCTGATGGTGCCCAGCCAAAAGAAATGAAAGGTGCTGGGAAATAAAAACAGAGTTTCTGAAAGTGTTTGTCTTCATAATAAATTTAAAAAAAAACCAACAAACTAAACAAAAACAGGCTTATGAAGCAGCATGCTTCAGTACCCATTTACTGAGATTTCACTGTACACCTTATATAAAAAGGCATTTAAATATTAAAAAAAAAGGAATTATTCTGCTAGATGAGCTGTGACATGAAAAGGGAAAATATTATACTTGTGAACGGTTTGTGAAGGCCCTGAGGGCTCCCTGCACTGCCCTGAAGCAATAGAGGAGAGTGAGGATGGGAGCAGAGAGAAAACCCTGACAGAAAATACCCCTGGGGCTGGGGCAGCTGGGCCCTGCTCCACCCTGGGCTGGGCTGGGCTGGGCTGGGCTGGAGGCGTTAGTCCTGCGTTCCTTGGTCATTTCTTCCAAGCCTTCCTGGGGAAAAAAACCAAAACAATCATTTAAAACATCTATATCTATACAAATATATATGAAGATCTATTTCTTTAGCATCCATGAGAAATGTGGTGTTTGAACATGAACATCAGCTGCTGGAGTTGTTCTCAGCCTGAATCAACAGCTGGGCAGCTGAGGGTCCCTCTGCTGGCTCCAGCAATGTGTGAGTTACAGAGGTTTTCCAGAGAGCTTTGCTGGGTTTTCAAATTTTTTGGGTCTTATCATGTTTTATTTAGGAGATGTACTTACTCTAAAGGATTTGTGAGCTAGAAGGGGCTTTTTGCTGTCAAGAGCAACATCACAAAGATTGGTTTTCTGCAGCTCTCATACCTTATTCCCTTTGTGTTGTTGGTAATTATGTAATGTTAAAAGAACCTTAAGAAGAAGACGTAGGAAGAAATAATCTCTGTTCCCCAAACCTACAGTTCTGAGTTACAGAAACAACAGTGAGTGGCAGGTGGCAAAAGACAGATGGGGAGAAGGCTAAAAGAGATCTCTAATTCTATCAGTTTAATGACTTCTTTCCTTATCAGCTTCAGCCCTTGTCCAGGTCTGCTAAGTGGTTTTTCTTACAGATAGAATGACTATAAATTAGTGTGTGGCATCTCCTTTTGTTACACAACCGAGCAGATTTTCAACAGTTCAGCCTCTGAGGAGCTGAGCTGCTCTCCAAGCCTGGCTGCTGAAGGGAGCACTCAGTGCAGCTGAGCTCTGCTGGCCATCCACCCTTGAGCCAGGCTCTTCCACCCACCCAGGCAATAGCTAGGGCCCCACAGGCTGCCTGCAAGGAGTTCCCTGCCTGACACTTCCCTGGGGTGGGAAGCCAGCTCTGGGAGCCAAGGCAGCCACGGTGCTCACACTGGGAGTGTTCAGGTGTGTGTGGCTGCATCCACACTGTCCTGGGAAGTATCTTCTGCTAGCCTAGGAAATTGTGTTTTGGGGGAAATCCATCTTTCCTTCATTTGCAAAGGTGTTTTCCACCTGGGAGAGCAGTGCACTGCACTGAAGCCATCCTTGCTCTTTGCTCTTCTGCCCAAGGAAAGCATCTGTGGGGACAGCCTTGGCCCCAGGGCTCCTTCATAACCTCTAACATGGTACAGAGCAAGGATCTCACTTGTCTTGTTTTCACCATCATGAAAACCTCGGTTGTTTCACCTGGGACCAGCAATGCAAGGAGCTGATCTCCACTTGGGAAACTGGATAAACACTAAACATCAATGTGCAACCATTTATGGAATTTAATTCTCACAAAGGCCACTTCCAGCAGGAAAGAGAAATCTTGAAACTAAAAGAGCCAAAGAGCAGCAGGTGGACCTTATTTATTAGGCAAGGATACTTCTTTCTCCAGCATATTTGGAATTCAGTTGTGTTTTATAAATTGCAGAATTCAAATGTGACTACATTTATTCCTTCTTGTCTTGTCCAGAATATTTTCTCAGTGATAAAAAAGCAGTTCCTTGCTTTGCTACAGAAGTTAGGGACTGAAGCCATGTTTTGCCTGGAAGACAGAGGCACACAGCACATTTCAAATTTATGAGGGGAGATAGGACATGTGCCACTGAAGCAGGGACCTTTTGAGCCACACAGCTGAGAGCTGGGGTTTTTCCTTCTGACATCCATCCCTCTGAGGCTTAGGTGACAGCAAGAAAATTTATTTCAGTTTTGTAGCAGGAGCTGACAGAATTGATGCATTACTACATTTGGAGATTTAATATACACGAACAGGCACTGCCTCTGATTAAATTAAATACTGTGGAGTCAGTCTCCTGAATTTCTTTTCACAAGTAACAAACAGTGTGGAGGTGGGAACCTGCATTTTGTTATAGGCTCACCAATATAACACTGTAATGAACCATTTATGAGCAAGCCTTATGAATAACTATTTTACTCTGCGTTTGGATTTAAGGGCTCTGAGAGAAATTTAAGGGTTTTCAGCTTCATGCAGCTACTGACCTGAACTCAACTGCTTAAAAGCTGGGTAGATTAGCTGAAAAGAACCTGAGCTACATTAGCTACACAGGAAAAGAAGCACAGACTTAGACTCTGTGCAGAAATACACGGGCACCCTCACTGAAAATATGCCAAATAGATACAAATACATAGGTATCAACACACACACACCCAAATTCTGTAGGTGCATCCCTGTGTATCATTTGTGTGCACAGTTATTTTGAAGCGTATTTAAATCGGCGGCAAACGAGTGTCTAGAACAGAAACTGTTTTCCTTTGCAGCAGCACAGGCGATGGCAGCAGTCACACAAGTCCTGCTGAGAAACCACCCCCTGCACCTCCTCGGGAGCAGAGAGCTGTGCTGCTGCTGCCTTTGAACCTGCACACCACATCAAGGGGGAAAGGAAAACATCACGCCAAGGACCGCAATAACCACGGATTATCTTGTTTGCTGTAATCACTTCCAAACGGCCGAGGCAGCCTCCAGTTCCCCAGGAGCCGAGTGCTTTGCCCTGTTTCTATAATAACACCTCCCCATGCGCTGCCTGCCTCCCACATGATGTGTCCCGGGACTCTCGGGAGGTGCTGCCTTCACCAGGCAGCTCGGGAAGGCTCCAGGAGTTTCATTTCCCGAGCAGGTTCTGCAGCACCTGCAATGCCCTGGGACACTGCACGTGGCTGTGCTAGGATCGTGCTGATTCCCTCACCCAGTGGCCATCTACACCTGCCGTCCTTACAGCCCTCTGCTGCTTGTCCCCCCTGGTGCTTCTACACCAATCCTCATCCAATTCCCACTCTTTCCAGTCCCAGCATTTCCGTTACAATTCCCCAAAACGCACAAAATCCCTTCTCCCGCTGACAGCACAACAGCGCCTTCACAACGGGACAAGCGGCTGCCACACAGGAACCTGCCCACACAGACCTCATCACCTGAGACATTTCAAACACAGCCCCAAGTCCAAGCAGGCTGGAGCTGGAGCTGGAGGGGATGGGGCAGCCTGGGGCTTTGGCTCCCGGGCACAGCAGCAGCTCGGGGGGTTCAGCTGGCAGCAGCTCCAGCTCTCCATGGGGATCCAGCGCCCCTGGCATCCCCCTTGCATTGCTCGCTGCCATCCTCACAACCACTTCCTTCTCCTCGTCAGCACATCCTGTGTGATTTCCTGCGCTGTTTTGTAAGAGCAGCACAAATGAAAGGATTCCTCATTTATAGAAAGCCTTTCTCTCTCTTTAGCAGCTCTGCTTTCGGATCTACTTTAAAAATCCCTCTTTAAAGCGTTTTTCTCGTGGGTTTTCTTGGTTCTTTTCTGCTTTTTCTTCTTTTCTTCTTCTCTGGAATTCAGAGTATTTTTTCTTTATAGTCAAAATACTTTTCCTCACTTTTTGCTGTTTTATTTTTTTCAAGAAAATACATTACTGTTAACATAGAAGCCCTAAGATTCACAATTTCTGTTACAAAACATAATTACAGCACAGCAAAGCTTTCAGGTCATGCACAGGAGCAATTTTTTCACTGAAATTACTTACTGATTTTAATAACCACAAGCATTGTTGGTTTTATTTCAAAGAGAAAATAATTTCCTCTCCATCTTCATCTCAAAATCCACTGTGAAAAGCTAATGTATTCGTTTGCAGGTACCCAGCACCACTCCCACTGTGTTTGGGATGCCACTCCCTCCCACAGGAACATAAACTGCTGACTCAAAGATCCAGCTTTAACGCTGCTTTGATGGATCCTAAGTTGAGATAAACTGGAATTTTCTGGAAGTTTTGGCAGAAATTTAACCTCCTATACACTGAATTAGATTATTTTATGCTCAGTTAAACCACCTTCCATTGTGTGTTATAAGCCCTCCAAGCACCCTAAACTTTGTTCTTTTCTATTAATACATGAATTAAATCAATTTACCTTCCTGCTGGTCATGTTCATCAGGGTACAGCTCTTAGGAGAGCCCAGCTGAGGCAAAGGCAGACTGTTTACACTCCACAGTATTCCTCTGCTCAGCACTTGTTATTCTCCATGGCTTGCTGGCTTCTCTGCTCAGAGTCAAACCCATTTACTCAGTTTCTCTTGTTGTTAAGAACATTGCCCGTGTAATAACCCCAAGGGTCTGTGCAGCACAGACAAATTCAAGGTTTGTTCACACCAAAACACATTCGTGTCTCCTGACCAGCAGCATTTCCTGTGATAATAATAGTTTCTGGTTACCACTGACTGTCACGCATTTATTACAAATTCCAGTTTCTGAGAACAAAATGAGTGTGCCTCAGGCTGCCCTTCATGTGAAACTTGGCAGGTTTGGTTCACAAGATGTGATGAAAACACCCTCAGCTCCCAGAGTTCATCCAAGGGTTTGTAATGATCCTCCCTGTGTCTTTCACCTTGCCACATTTCAGCCATAATATCTGTGTTTAATCCACCTTGAGCATCGTTTTCACCCGTGGCCACCTTGTTTTAACCTGCAGTCAGCTATGTTTCACACTGAGGGCTGGAACCAGGAGCTGAACTGCAAGGTTTATTCTGGAATACTGCTGAGACTCCAAGGAACCTGTGTCAGGAGTAGCAAACTGGATTCACCAGCAGTTTCTGTTTTACACAGACTGTTTTCAGAAGCTGTTGACCTCACCCTGCCTGTCTGGGCTGCTCTGCTGTGCTGTGAGACCCCTGTGTTTGTGTCCCAGTGCTGGGATTCTGGGCAGGGCTCCCCAGCTGCTGTGCCTGCTGCAGGTGTGTGTCAGCAGCAGCAAGGCAGGAGCAGAACTCCCCAAGTCCCAGTTTTCATGTGGGTGCTGAGTTTGCAGTCCTTAGTCAGCTAATTACTATTTGTGGCCTCAGTAAAATGAAGATTGCACTATTTGGGATCTTCCCAGGCCTTTTACAATGATCCCTTGGTTAAGGTTTGTGAAAGGATAGAATATGTATGATACTTTTTGAGCACCATATATGTATAAATATATATATAAGCTTATTTATTTTTCTTGCTTTTTACTGCTTTTTTTGGGGGGGGGGGGGGGGGTACATGTGTTATATTTTTTCTTTTTAATTTTTCTTTTTAGGTTCCATCAAAGCAGTATTGGGATTCTCTGATCTCCTGAGCAACTCATATCCAGTATGGCTCATACCTTCTCCCCTTTTTTCCGACAGCAGCAAAGCACACACAAGGCAGCATCTCTGTGCTTTTCATCCTTGGCAAGACCGTGGCAGCCCCTCGTGGCTTTGACTCATGCCCTCAGCTCCCACTGCAGCTGGGATGGCCACTGGCAGCTTCAGCACTCAGACTGGGATTGAGCCACAGCTCCAGGAATGCTGCCTGGCCCAGCTCCCTGCTGCTCTGAGCTGGGGAGCTGTGCTGACTCGCTCTGCCCAGCACCTGCACACCCAGCTCCTTCCCTAGATTTTGGCCTGGTTTCAATTCCTGCCTTGGAACTGAGGAGGGACGTGGATCTCAGGATGCACTTGACAAGCTGACACAGCCTGAGCTGTTCAAACAGAGCCCCAGCCATGGCAGACTTTCTCTGTGGTCCCTGAACACTTCCAATCTTCTTGTTTTACTGTGCAGTGAAATTATTCCCTGATAATAGTGCTTCTGCTGCAAATATTCTGCTTACACCCAGAGAGAGCTTTTCTCAGAACTAGAAAATATTGTTCTTCAACCAACCAAATTGGATTCTGAATCTCATGAGTGGCAGGGACTAAGTACACTGTGCCTGTAATGCCCCATCTGTCTTCTCTGAAGCTGCACACAGCACAGCCAAAGGACCTTTGGGCTCGTGAAACCTGAACTAAAAATAGTAATTACTGGGAAACAAAGGGGACAACCTGACCCTGCAGCTGGCAGCCTCAGTACAACAGCAGTGATATGTAATTGCCTGCATATTTCTGAACTGCACTTGAGAGCAGCTTCCAGGAGCTTCCAAGTAGAGATCCACGCACAGCTCTGACAGATGGGTGCTCCTTGCAGGAGAGAGGGCTCCTCAGACTCTTCAATCCCATCCCAAATGCAGACTAGGCTGTCTGGCATATTGCAGCTCAACTCTCAGCAAAATATCCCAAGTGGGCCAGACCAGATTCTATTCCCTGACAGCAGAGGATTTGAAGAGAACAGTGCAGCTCTAAGTAGCCCTGATGAAATAAGACTGGGTCACTGTAAGAGTGATGCCTTGTGTGGTGGTGGAAATCCCAGTGTAGATCAGGGCCCTGTGTTGTTTGGCAGCAAATGGACACCCTGCAGTTCTTGCAGAGAAAATGGGCATAGCACAAGAAATGGCAAAGATTTGAGTTTGTGAGGGTTAAAGGACAGATCAGCATCAAAGCCACAAGCAAGCTGTCCATCTGCTGAGCCTGACAGCAATACCTTTACTCTCTGGCTGTACTAAGGAAGCTACTGGCACTCTGAATTAGTTCTAACATCAGCTGACCTCTTCTATCCACTCCCTTGGCCAGATGACCTTTGTATTTTATCATGTAACTCTTACCATGTAATTCACAAAACCCATGTCCCCATACACAAATATCATCCTCCCATTTCTTCCTCTCTTTTTCCCCTTCAGTCTGCTTTGCAATGCACAGCTGCAATAAAGAGGACTTCAAGACAGAGAAACTCACACAGAAGACTAAATTGCTAAACTAAAAGCATCTCTCTGTCTAACACAACCCAAAAGAGGGCAAGGTATGTGGTGTTTGCAGAGCCCACTGCTGAGAAAATGAAAGCCATGCTGGCCTCCCACACCTTTGTGGTGGAGAACAGTTATTTCCCAAGTCAAGCTTATCCCAGGTAAACAGCAAAACAAAGAGCCTGGGGTTGTCAGGCTGCTCAGAGCTGCAGAGGCCCAAAATCTGCTTGAAAGCTGAGATTCTGCTCTCAGCATCTGGGACCAAGTTAACCATCAGAGGATCTCACCAGAGATCTATCTGGCTGCGAGAGGCAGGGCTGATAATGCAGTGCATGTATCAGACTGGCTCAGCCTATCCCAAAATGTTACTTTTCAGATGTTGCCTGCATGATTAGAAGCAGGAAGAGCAGAAATAAAAGAGAGGTTTCGTTTTTCACAGTCTGTTCAAGTTTATTCACTGCTTTCCATGGGGGGAAACCTCTAATCCAACTCACTAAACTGAGGGAAAACATTTCAATGATTATCACAGACATTTGCATGGGGGAAAATCCTCTTGGCTGGCACTAGAGAAGAAAAAAATATTTGAAATGGAATTTTGTGCCACAATTCTATGGTCCCTTATGCCAGGTCTGAGCACGAGTGGATCATTTAGTAGGACAAATTCAATCCAGATCATGCCTGGGCACACAATGACGTTTCTGTTGGATTACCCAGAGCTCACAACACGGCGTTTGTGCTGGCTGGATGCCGGCAGCAGGAAGAAAGACAATATCTAATCTGGCACAAAGCCTGCCAATACAGACCTCATGTAATAACTTCTTGAACAATTTTGAATGGGATCAGTGCTTTGGGTTGTGTGGTCTAGGATTTTGTACCCAGGAGCCCTAAAGCCAGGTTTCCTGTTCCACCAAACCATGACCATTCTTTGCTGTGCTTGTGTTGCTCCATAAAATTTTCTCTTATTATGAGAGACCCTTATTCCATTTGAGTCCTTGCTGTAATCCATGACAGCACTATACTCTCTCTAACGTGTATTCAGGTTCTCCCTCACAACAGCCTTTCCCAGCTGCTGCTGCAGATTGGTGTGTGCGTGTAATTGTGTGTAAATTCTGCAAAACAAACATCCCAGCTGTTTGCTCGCCTGGGCCAATGGATGCCCACGAGCTGGCACTGGTTTGTGCAGCTCCTCTAATGCTGCCCACGCAGCCATGGGAGCTGTCAGTGCTGGCCTCCCAGTCCATCTCCATCACGGTCATTAGTGGCATCTGGTTTCTGAAGGGACCTTCTGCACCGCACAGCTGGGCTGGGGAAGGCAGTGCTTGCTCTCCTGCCCGGGAGGTGCTGTTTTCTAAGAAAACTGATGGAGTGCTGGGCTGCCATTCCCTGAGGAACTTGGAAGAATCTGCTCTCTGAGCTGTTTTACCTGCTGACACTTCTCACCCAGTCAGTTTTAGCAGAGTAATCCCCCTAATTTACGGCTACAGGCTGGCGTTTGTGTAGTCTTTGGGAGAAAACTTATACTGGAAAAGTCACTTATTTTAGAACCCACGGCCTCAAGGAAGATATTTTCCCCTAATCCTAAACTAAATGATATCATACTTGGCTAGTGCTGTAACCATGGTACTGCAGTTATTTATGACTCTGAAATTAATGCTATAGTTAGCAACACTGCAACAGGGTTTCTTCTAGCTACTGTCCAAGTGCTTCCCTCCCCCAGCCCGGGGCTACACTGGAGAGCAAGACAGAGCGTCTCCAAAGGGTCTTTAATTTGCAGTAAACAATGTCAGCCTTCGCTGATTCCCAAAACTTGGCAGCACACAAGTGGATGTGTACAAAGATGCGTCTTCTAAGCAAAACAAAGCACTCGGCTGTGTTTTTATTGATCTTATTTTGTGAGGAGATTTATTTGGGTTTTGTTTGTTTTAGTTGTTAAAGTAAATGTTAATTTCTGTGAAAGGACCTGGAAATCCAGTGTGCAGAGCCAGGGCTGGCAGGAGGAGGGAGAACTTGTTTGGACACTGCTCATCAGCTCCAGCATCAGGGAATCACCACGAGGGCAAGGAGGAGAGGTCAGCTCTTATGCCTGGGACACTCTGGAAGTCACCTCCTGGAAATGGATAGCCTGTGTATACAAGATATCTGAGGACCAAACCAACATTATTCCAGCCTGATCCTTCTGCAAAGAAATCCCAGAGAAAGCTGGGGAGAATCCAGCAAAGTAGAACACAGGGAACACGGAAAACCACACAGTGCTGAATCCCTCCTGGTCAAAGATCAGGCAGTTCCTGCTTCCACAGTGCAGATCCCTGTCAGAAACACTCATGGCCATATCCTGGGGTCAGATGCCAGCCTGGGGACCCAGGCACCTCTCTCTGCTCTTGGAGGGGACTCGTGCCAGCAGCAGTAGCTTCTGCATGCCTTACACAGTGCATCACCTCTCAGTCAGGGAATGAAAAGAACCATAAAACAAAACTGCAATAAAAGCACTGAAATAGAAATAGAGAGGGAAAAATGCAAATCGGGGGAAAAAGAAAAGAAAGAAAGAAAGAAAAATAAAACAGAGAAGAAAGGAGAGACAGCCAAGTATGAAGAGGAGATGGGATTCTGCTCTGGGATGCAAAGGCAGCCCATCCTCTGATCCACAACTAGAGGCAGTTTGAGCGAATTAAGCTCAGGTCACAGTGTAGGCAAGTGCCCATCCTCAGTGCCTGCTCTGGGTCAGCAGCCTGAGGTACAGACACAGCACAGCATTGTTGGACACTTGTGCCACTACCATTTGATGTAAGAGTCTGACTTCATGTCAGCTCTGCTACCTGGATTAACCTTTTTATGCTGCCTCTGAGCAGCAGTTAACAGAGCAGTCTAATTCTGCTTATGCCAAGAATAAGGAGGATCCAAGTCATTACCCTCCAGTTTAGGACTTTCCAGATACTCTGGACTTGGGCCCAATCTGATTTACAATTTGGTGGAAGAAAGTCTCAGGGCCTTCACTGAGAAGTAGATAAGGCATTCTGGGAAAATTTATTGGGTGAGAATGTAGCATTTATTTGGGGTTTCAGTTTTATTTTGGTTTACAGTCTAAACTTCCAATTCCCAGAGCCACAATTCTCCCATTGCCTTCATGGGATTTATAGTGGAGTCACTTGACTGGGCTTTGCTATGTCTAACATGTTTCTTTATTTTTTCCTTTTTAAATTTTTATGCCTTTTGACCGCAGGCAAAGCAAATAAATCATCTGACATCGTGCCAGCAAACTGCCATAGGCACTCTGAGACTGGAGGAGTTTCTCCTACCCTAAAAGAGCATTAAAAAAAACCTGTCTGATAACTTGGACGGGGTTCAGGTATGTTTGTGCACATACCAGCAGTTTAACTTATTTCTTTTACTATCTTATCTGTCCATTTCTGGTTTTAAAGGGGAGGAAGTTTGGCAGGCAAGTTACTCTTGGAATGCACTCAGTAAACCATGGGCAAGAGAAGTGAAGAGCACAAACAGAAATAACCATAGGTACAGCAGCTGGGAGCCTGACTGCTGGCTTCTATTCCTGGCTTTACCCATGACTCAGTTGGTGACCACTTCACCCCTCCATTCTCCAGCTTTCTCACAGGCAAAATCACCCATCCCACAGGTCACTCCAGGCAGAGGCACCCTGTGCCTTCCAGTTGGGGGGGGTTTGCAGGAAAAGCCCCATCCCAGTCCCTCTGCCAGCCCCAGACCCCTCCACCATGCAGGACCAGGTCACGGTGCCTCCCTCCCCGAGGGCAGCTGGCAGCTTTAACCAAGTGCATTTTCTGAAGGAAAAGCACTATAACAAAATGTTGCTAATTTTAGCGCGACAGCATACAACACATTCCTGCTCTGGACAGAGCTCTGCTATCAGCCAACTTAATTATCCAGTACCTTTGCCCAGTTGCCTCCTTATTAATTGTGGCCAAAGCACTCAGCAAGGCCAATTTGCTGCTTGCTCTCCATTTCTCCTTATGCAAGACCAATTCCTTGACGGCTGGACTGTGAGACTGCTACGCTGGGCACTTTCTGCTCCCTGCCTGTGCTTCCCCCCCCAGGCAGTCGTAAACATCCCTCTCCACTTTGTTCCTGCAGCAGATTCCTGGGATGTTAATGCCAGACACAGCCCTGGTCTGGGACGAGCAGGCCCATGGTTGGGGCAGGATGGAGCAGTGCTGCTGCTGCAAACACCCTGGAATGGGCCACTGGAAAAGCAGAATCTGTTTTTTCAGGAAAAACTTTTCAGTGGTGCTTGGGAAGCTCCTGCACTGGTTGGTGTCAAGGATGTCCCTCCATCCTCAAACCCAAGGGTGTGTCTGTGGGGTACAGCCAGGAGGATCACAGGCATGAGCAGGAAAGCTGAAATAAAACTTGGAGAGCCCAGGGACACTCTCAGCCCGTCTGTGTGCATCGGGACCAGCAGCCACACAAAGGCATCCTGGATCTATCTCATTTCTGTTTAAAAACAGGAAACTGCCCCTCCCTTTGCCAAAGCAGAGGGAGAGCTGCATGGCTTGCATCTGTCTCACCAAAAAAAAGGAGCAAGCAGCTCCCTTCCTCTTATCCTGGAGCGTCTCAGAGAGAGGATGCATCCATCGATTTGCTCCTGGGATATTTTTAAGTCTGTCCCCAGGACAGGTTTTAGAAAACAGTGAGGAGATTTCAGAGCTCAGACTAGACAGGCTCAGACCTCTTCTAACACCCATTTCCAGTGGGAGAAGCAGAGTGGGGGATTGGTACAAGCAGCAGGGCAGGGGTGTCTCCCCAAACCAGCCTGGGAGTTTCAAGTGGGGACCCTGGTTCAAGTGCAGCTTGGGCAACTGAAGCCCAGTGCCACCTTATCTGAGGCTTGTTAGTGACCTGGAGGAAATGAATCCTCACACACAAGCCTGCCTGGCCTCCCCTCCTCCTGCAGCTCTCGCAGCAGGGAAAGCTGAGACTGATTCCAGACTGAGTGAAAATAAACTCCTTTCCCTTCAGAAACGCTGCTTCCCACACTGAGCCAGGCTTTGTGAGACAGGGGCAATTAATTCCACAGTGCAAATGTCTTAAGAGTGCAGGGATGTCAAATAATACCTGGCCTCTGCCCCACATCCACTACAGAAAGAAGACAGGAAAGTGGGAAATTATCTATATTCCTACTCTCTTTATTCCCTTGGACTGAGGGAAATTTACTATCATAACTTGGGAACTCACATATTTTCTCAGGGCACAGAACCCTGCTCTCCTTTACTCCATCATCTCACAGGGTCTGAGTGATGTAAGATGCCAGGATAAATCCTGCAGCTCAACTGTGTTTGCTCTGGCATTGTAGGTAATGTGAATCAAGCTGTAATCAAAGCTTTGCCCATTTCAGTGTCAATGGAATCAATGAGAAATAAGGATTGTATGGTGTTAAACCAAAAACCACATGCAAACATCATTGTTCTGCATGTCAAAGTTGTTCTTGACTTAGCATATAAGTGAGAAACCTCAAAATCATGACCAATTCTTCCTGAAAATGGCTCCTGGACGTTGCTGTGTTAAAAAGGAAATACCTGGGTGATATTTGTTCACACACTCATAACCATAATTTGCTTTGCCTGCCATCTTGTAGCCAGCAGGCCATGAACTCTGTGTACCAAATGATTTAGAGATGAGGAAGCAATGGAGAGATGCTCTTCATGCAAGTAGAATAAAAAAAAAGGGAAAGTGTAATTTTCAGGGTAGAGTATACAGCTGAGAATATCTTCTCCTTTGGGGCAAAGTATTTTCTTTTCATGACAGACTTGACTTCCCAAACCTTCCTCTCAAATACACTCTTATCTCTAAGCATCAGCATCACCTTTCCCCTGCAGCCAAAGAGTGGAGACTTCCCACGGGCTCTCCACACATCTGCAGGAATGGTCCCACCTGCCTTGGGAACTTTTGTACAGGGACCAGGTCAAACCGTGCTCGTTTTTACAGCTGAAAGATCTCCAAAGTGTCTCTGTTCCAATCTGCTGTGACTGTTCCAAAGTATCTGTGACTTCTTAAAACATAGTCCAGCTTTTTTCACTGCCCATGTTGTAGTCCAGGAAAGGGCACATCTGCCCAGATCTCCCCTGCCTGACTCAATTTCAGCCAAAAGTTATCAGAGGAGTTCAACCACTTCAGCTTTGTCCTTACTGTCACCACTTCTCTCTGACATACCTCATAATGAGCGTTCAGCCTTCTCTGTAACACTGATGAGTTTGAGAGAAAGTCTGGAGGTCACTGAGAGGCTCAGGTGACAACTGTAGGGGTAAATACAGATTTTAGTGCCCTCCAAGGCACTATCAGTCTGTGCCACCCAGCAGCAGAGCTGATAACTTGCAGTGACTCCTTCAAGAGCAGCATCTTTACGCCACCACAGGCAGGCTTTGGGACCTTTAGCCCCATCCTTGAACAGCAGCACTGGCCCTTTTGGCCAAGATTTCTGCTAAGCTCCTTCTCCCTGCCCACCCCCTCCCAGCTTGGCACTGGAAAGCAAACAAACAGCTCTGGAAGCTGCAGAATCTGCAGAGTCTGGCTTTCAGCAGGCTGGCGTCTCTGGGGGGACCAACCTGGGTGCCTGCAAGGGCACAAACCCTGACTGAAGCTTTTCCCACGGTTTGGGCATCAATCAAATGTCAGCTCCAGTGGATTCTCCAGTGTCTAATAAGGTCTGACAGCTTGTGTTGGTTTTTCTCACAGCAGCAGCCCTGGCAGGGTCATTCTTTACCCAGCTGTTTGTAATGGCAGGTACTGAGCTCTAACCACTCTCAGTTTTTGATAGAATTGGTCAAAGTGTTAAAAAGTGTTTGAAGAGAATAATTTGGAAGAACGTGAGTGGGCTGATATACCATGTGATTGCCTAAGCTCTGTTACATTAGGAAATCAAAATAATCAACCCTTTTCCCTCTAAATGGGATAGAATTTAAAGACTAAAATGCTGAGCCTGGTAGTGCAAAATCCTCTTTTAAACTTTGCTCCCTGACCTCCAGACACACTCCAGAACTTCAAGTTGCTGCTTTATCTTCAAGCTTGAGTACAGGAGAGGCAATCTTCACACTTCAGGTCCCTCTGGAAAAAATGTGATCCCAACCAGAATGACTCTTGAGTCAGCCTGTGAGCAGTCCTGGGCAGCCACAGAGATACGCAGGTTTGTAGCACACCTGATAGCTCAGGCAGAGACTGGGATTGGAAATGTGTCTCTGACATTCCACAGGAAGCCTTGAGGCCTTATAAGAGTAAAAAGGCCAGAAAGGGTGCACAGGTACTTCTCACAAGGGAATAAATCAGCTGTGATGAGGCTCAAGCCAGGTATTCTGCAGAGACAGCTCCACCACTGAGATGCACAGGGCAGATTTATGCCCTGGAGCAGGGCTGGTCTCCAGAGCAGCTCAGCTTCCGGCACCCTCACGTGCCAGCTCTGTGCACACACAAGAGCATCACCTCAATGTGTCCCCAGCTGCCCTCAGCACAGGAGCTGCACATTCAGGGACAGGAGAAACATGACCTTTACAATCTCAGCTCTGACAAGCACTTCCTGCAGGGTGACACCACAGAGTTTCTTCTCCTCTGCCTCTCACTTGGGCTGTAGAAGCTCAAGGACTGTTTCTTCCTCAGAGCCCAGTGTCAGGAGCATCTCTTTTGGTCACTCCAGTCTGAATATCCTCTGCTGCCTGGAAAGCTTTAAAAAGCCCAGGTAGCTCATGGGGCAAAGGCTTTCCTAAGGCAAAACATCTCTGAAGCCTTCATACATCCAGCTTCATCACCTGCCAGCCTCTCAAGGAACACACAAGATGGAAACACCCTGGAAGAGATCAGCCCATTTTGCTGTTGCAGCCAGGCCGATACTGCAGAGCACTTTGGAGATGGGATTGAGCAACTGCTGACAGGATTTCTCCAGCAAATTGTGCGTTGCAGACCCATTGGGAACCGTGCTGTATCCCAGTCCTGACAAAGGCTGGCTCGCCACAGATATTCATCAAAGAGGCCTCCTGCTCTTGAACATCCTGCCTGGAGTTCTCCTTGAAAAGGAAAACCAGCTCTATGGGTGCTGGTGTTGTGCTGTACTCACAGCTCCCTGCAGCCTATAGCAGAGCTCACCTCTGCTCACCCAGCCCCTTCTTAGAATCACAGACTCAGAATGAAACAGAATTGTTTGGGTTGGAAAAGCTCTCTAAGATTGAGCCCAACCAGTGCCCCACGACTTCCAAGCCCACCACTAAGCCATGTCACCAAGTGCCACATCCACATGGCTTTTAAATCCCATCAGGGGTGGCGACTTCATCACTGCCCTGGGCAGCTTGTCCAACGCTGGACAAACTTTTCTGTGAATACATTTTCCCTTATATCCAGCCTAAACCTCCCATGGTGCAACTTGAGGCTATTTCCTTTTGTCCTGTGGCTTGTCCCCTGGGAGAAGAGATCAATCCCCATCTGGCTACAATCTCCTTTCAGGTAGATGTACAGAGTGAGAAGATCCTTCCTGAGCCTCCTTCTCTGCAGACTGAGTCCCCTCAACAGCTCCTTGTGTTCCAGACCCTTCCCCAGCTCCATTCCTGTCCCTGGCCACACTCCAGCACCCCAATGTCATTCTTGTCAACCAAACACCGGTTTTGAGGTGTGACCTCGGCAGTTCTCAGCACAGGGAGGGCAGTCACTGTCCTTGTCCTGCTGGCCGGGTCTGAGCCGACTTAGCAACACCAGCAGAAAATTAGGGGAAACACCGGCGGAGTGCCCAGCTCTTGCTCTCAGGACTTCCTTCCGATGTGTCCGTCGGGTACGCGAGGTACCGGCAGCAGCTCCCGGGATGGTGCGCGCCTGCCCCGCGCTCCGGGGCTGGAGCTGCCCCGCACTGCGGCGGGTCCGCTCCCCGCTCCCCGCCCCGCACAAACTCCTTCTCCCGGAGACCGGCGGGGACTGGGAGCCGCCAGAGCCCCGCCGAGCCGCCGGGGATCCCCGCACCGCCGCTGCGTCCCCAGGCCATGGGGACCCCCGAACCACCGGGGATGCTCGAACCGCCGGGACCCCCCCAAACCACCGGGGATGCCCGAACAGACGGGACCCCCCTGAACCACCGGGGATGCCCGAACAGACGGGATGTCCCCGAATCGCCGGGGATGCCCGAACAGACGAGACCTGCCGAGCTCCTGGGCCCCCCGAGCCGCCGCCGGCCGCGCTCCCGGCGGAGTCGGGCGGCACCTGCGGGCAGGTCCCGCTACTGCAG
>VWYI01032632.1:202530-250193 GCA_013399455.1 Anthoscopus minutus | reverse complement strand
CGCACCCATCGCCCCCTCCCTCGCCCGCTGCCCAGCCCAGCCTCGCTCCCCCGGCGGACCCCGCTTTGCCCACCCCCTCTCCGTCCCCCAGCCCCTCTGCACGCTCCCCCTGCATAGACCCCTGCCCCGGGCATCCTCCCTCCTGCATGGCTCCCCCCAACACGCGCCGAGCCCCGCGGAAGGATGGAGAGCCCTGCCCGTGCCTGTCTGTCTGTCCGCGCGTCCGTGTGTCCGGTTGCTGCCTGTCACCGGCCCCATGTGCGAGCGCTAGGGCGGGGGGATGCTCCGTAGGGACCGGCCGGCGGGGCGGGGGGGCCCCGAGCACCGAGCGGGGAGGGGGAACTCCCCGCCGCATCCCCCCAGGGGAGGGCAGGGCTCCTGCCAGGAGGAGGAGGAGGAGGAGGATGGAGAGGGGGAAGGAGGGGGGCACCCTCCAGCCGCAGGGCCGGCTGCACCGGGGTTTGCCCAGCCTGGGGCGGGGGTTGCAGGGAGGATCCTCCCCGGAGGCCTCCCCGGCTCTTCTGCACCCACAGGTGGGTGCCAGGGCGGCGCCGGAGCATCCACGCAGCGGCTCGGCCGGGCAGAGCTCCCTGCCCGTGCAGCTCCCCGGGCACCTGTGCTGAGCCTTGGCGGGGCGATGGGCAGCCCTGCCCCGGCCGGCCGGGGCGCGGGGAGCACCGGGGCTCGGGAAGGTTGCCTGAGGTCAGGGCAGCCTCCAGCCCCGCTTCCCGCGGGGTTCTCCAGCAGCGGCACGGCCGGGGGCTGGCAGAGGGACGTGCCTCGGTGGTGTCGGGGACGCGGCTGTCCCCCGAAGGGACGTGACATGCGACGGTCGCCCTCCACGAGCCCATCACGTGCCGCGGGATGCCGCCTCGGCGCTGCGTCTCCCTGGCCAGGGGATGGAGAGGGCCAGGCACGGCCACCGCGCGTCCCCGGGCACGGAGAGGTTCCCCGGGAAGATCCCTCTCCCTGCCGCTTCTATGAGGCTGCTCTGGCACGGATCCATGGCCTTATTTAAGAAACTAAACAGAAAGTGTTAAGCGAGTGGGAGGGATTCCCCTGCTGCGAGGGGAGTTCATTCCCCTCTGGATGCGTCTCCATCCCCGTCAATGGAGCTGCTCATCCTGTGTCACGCTGGGTGAGCGGGGCCGTGGCGTTTGCTGGCCTGGTGCACGTCGTTTTCTTTGGGAAAACGGGTCGCCCCAGTGGGCACATATTTCAGAGTATCTCCCAAGGGAGAGCGCCACATCAGATTTCCCTACAAGGATTTTAGCTGCTCCGCGTCAGCCCTTCCCCACAAATGACTCAAGCCACTAATCAAAATACAGTCATGTTCTTCAGCAATTAAACAACCTCCACCTCACAGGATTGTAGCGGAGAAGCAGGAGTTTAGTGACACGAATATATCTCAGAGTGCAGGCACTCATTTTGATATTATTATTTTAAAAAAAAGAAGGAACTGGGGGCAGATAAATAATTCAAATGAAACCCAGAAAGGGTAAGGGAGAAAAAAATACTTTGGCTGGGTAGTTGGTTCTGAGTCTGCCCAAGGTGCTGGAGCAGCTCATCTCAGCCGCCTGCTGAAGTGCATCCTCTCCCATCTTGGCTGAGCTTTGGTTCTAATCTTTACTTTTAGGCTGGACCTGGGCTCCAGTAATTTGGGTTTCAGCTGGGCTGATGCAAAGTGAGTGAGTGAGCTCAGTGTTCAGAGCTCTTCCCTGTGAGCAACAGGTCAAGAGAAGCAAAGCAGCCACTGTCACTCCTCAGCTTCTGCAGAGCATAAGCTCAAGCTGCTGGAGCTTTTCCTACTTTTTTTTTCCCCTAAATTTTTATCCTCTGGATAAAATAATTTTGGAAAGCTCAGGAGGAGGTAAGAGTCACTCTGCCTTTCCCCCTTACCTCCTCCTGCTCCTCAGATCAGTTCATGCACCAACCCCTGGCCATGCCTGAGCACCCCAAAAAAGAACAGGCAGGGCACACAGCAAGGCCAGCAGGCACCACCACTGCCATGCCACACTCTCAGGGCTCTTTCCTGGAACAACAGCAGGTTCCAAGTGATCTGGTTGCCCACGGCCTTTGGCTGAGACTTCCTATTGCTCAGTTCCTTATTCATCTGCACATCTCTCTCTGCACTTCCATTACAGAAGCTGTTCAGAGAGGGGGGGATCTAAATCCAGCTCTTTATATACATTATTTCATAGTTGTCTCTTATTTTGGGGAGAAGATCCTGGACCTTCTCAGTGATTGTTTTGCATCCCTCTCATGTGTTATAACCTGGGTTTTACTTGAGAGGACAGGATAGGGGAAGTGTCCAACATCTTCCATGGTGTGAGAGGGGAAGGAACTGAACTCACAGGGACTCCAAACACTCTGTCACAGACTGGGAAGCAGCTCTGGCAGCTCAGGGAATGGGCATCCAGCCCCAGGCATCTCCCTGTTCACAGCTCATCCTGCACCAGCACCACTCGAGCCTCCTCCAGCTCATTCCCATCACTGCTGGGCTCAGCCAGACCATTTCCCTTCCCAGCTGCCTCTCCATGAGCTGCCCCATGCAGCACGGGGAGGGTGACCTGCAGAAAATCCTGAATCCTCAATGCCTTGGCCATCCACTGAGTGTGATGGTAACTCCAGTAGCAGCACTGGCCAGCTCTCCCCTCTGCTCCCACGGGTTTCAGGACATCTAGAACTTTTCACAGGGATCAAACATCTTAAATCCAGCTGTGCATGCTCTGCAGGAGCTGTTGGCTGTGCTGATTCACAGGCCCTGGGGTGAGTTCCCTGTGCAGCTCCCCCGCCTTCCTCAGGACCTGGGGACACAGGAACAGGTGGCTTTGGAGTGAAACTAGTGAAGGCAGAATCCTGGCCCCATCCAGATCCCCAATACCGGGTAAAACAAGGCAGCAGCCCCCAGAGTTTTGACTGACCTTTCACCCTTCTGCGAAAGTGCTCCCTGGGAGCATGGAGAATTATTTTATTTCTGTTATTTTTGGCTGAAAATCCACTGGGTTCCTTCTTCGGAGTGGGCCAGTAACAGAAACCTCCTGCCTGGGATTTTCCCCCTCCCCAGACACTGTGCTGGGCATGGAGGGTGATGCATCAGCCCATCCCATCATCTCCTCTGAGTCCGTGGGACCTCAGTCATTCTGGGGGAGTGTACCAGGAGAGGCAGGGAGTGCTCTGCCACTCACCTATCCTGCAAAACCTCCTGCCCTTGGCCATTTCATGGAAGCAAAATTTAACCAGGAGAAGGGTGGAGCGACAGTGAAAACAACAACAAAGTCCTTTGGGGTTCAGCTTCACCATTCATCTTAGACATGGAAAAAAGGGGGTTTCCTGACAGCAGAAAAATGTATGGTCGAGATTTAGAACAAGCCGCCCTTCCAGTTCTCCAACCACCTGGAACCAGCCTCGGTTGACCTTTTGAGGGCTCTTTGCTCCAGCTGTGGAGGCATGCTGGGCTTGGGGGCCCAGGTTTGCCACACTCCAGACTCACTTGTCAGCACTTGCCCATTCTGGAGGCAGAAATGCTGCAAAGCCTCCAGGGCAACAATGGGGTGGGCACAGCAGGAGCGGAGCTCGCAGCATTCCTGTGCATGGCTGTGGCTCTGGGTGCTGGGGACAGGCTGTGGGTGCACTGGCAGCCCAGTCCCAGTGCTAGAAGCACTGCTGGTTCAGCCTAAAGGGGGTCAGCAAAAGGGTTTGAGGTAAGGGTTTGGGTTTTCTGATTGCTCCCCCTCCTGCAGGTCTGAACCCAAGCAGGGCTGTAGCTTCCTCGACAGAAGGCAAATGCCCAAGCAGTGCTCCAGGGCAAAGGGCAGGAGAAGAGCAAACAGGTACATATTGGCATTAGTGGGTAGGAGCTCTAAAAAAGCAACAGAAAGCTTCAAGCTAGGATGGGAAAAAAACCCAACAAAAACCAAGGGAAGATGCTGCCTGAGAGCTTCCTCTGGGTTTCACCAGGAAGAGAGAGCTGCCAAAGCAGATTTGGGGCTGCAGAAATGTATTGCCAGGACAGCAGCTCGTGTCCTCTGATGGCACCTGCACCCTGCAGAATCCTGGGGGTTCAGCAAAGGGCATCACTATGGTCTGTCAAATCAGGGGTCTCACAGAGATCCCCTGCAAGGCCCTCTCCCACCATATGGGCCCAGAATGCCTGTGATGGGCACCCTCCATGGCCAGGGTCCTGCACCCCGGCTGTGCCTGCCCTGTCTGGGGCAGTGGGATGCAGCAGCTGCACTGCCAGATGCTGCCCCAGGGCCAGGGCCACCTCTGTGGCATGGGGCCACACAGGGTGACAGTGCTTCCTTCCTCCCCAGTGCCAGCTCCTCCCTGGTGTGATGGAGCTGAACCCCGCCATCAATCTTCCCTTTTGGCTGGGGTTTAAATTGCCAGGGCAGCTGGATTTGGAGGACATTAATTGCTCACCCTGATCCCTTTTGGTGGCTGGGGCAGGGCAGAGCCTCACTGCTGCCCTGGCACCATGGCCACACCACGGGGGTCACCTGTGACCCTTGGGATCCTCCCAGATCTCCCTTTCCCAGGATGTTTGCCTGCAGGATGGTCTCCTGGGGGGCTCATTCCTCAGTCCCTCAGTGTTTTAATGCAGGACCAAAGTGGGAGGAAGTTTTGCTGGTACAAGCCCAGTTCTGAAAGCTGTAGTCCAGGGACCTGATGCTGGGGAAATGTCCCAGCCCTGGTAAATGTCCCCACCAGAGCAAAGTGACATCTGCCTGAAGCCAGGCCTCCAAAGGCATCCATCAGGGCTGGCAGTGTGCAGGCAGCAGCACCCACAGCTGAATAAACCATGGTGGGCAAATGTTCCTGGTGCAGCCTTTGGGACATGCTCCCCTTGTCCCCAGCTGTCCTGCTGGTGTGGCCCTGGCCTGGCTGGTCCCACTGCTGGTTGAGCTGGGCTCAGCCCTGCCCTGACCACATCAATGCCACATGGGGCCACGCTTTGGGCAAGAAGTGTGGCTGGAGAGCAGGACCAGACCTGTCCTCAGCATGGTCAGACTCACCTCCTGCCTGTGCCTGCACAGGCTCCCAAACCTCCTCGTGCACCTCCTGGTGCCTCCCATGCAGGGCTCTGGATGCAGCTACTGGGGTTTGGTCTTGTGCTGGGGCTGAAGGAAAAATCATCCCTCAAATGTGTTGGGAGCTCTCAGAGCTGTGCTAAGCCAGCTCATTGATCCAGCACTGCCCTGTGATCAATGTCCTTCCTTTTCATCCCAATCTGGCCTTGGTTCTCTGTCTGGTTCCTCATTTCCTTGAAAGATGCCATTCTTCATCCCTCAAATGTCCACTGTCCTGTGGTCCCAGGGGCCTGGCAGCAGAACAAGGAGCACCCTGCCACCACCCAGCTCAGCTCTTACCCTGGCCATGCCAGTGCCTTATCCCTCCCTTTCCTCTGATCTTCCCTCCCATCAACCACTAGGCTGCTCCATCAGTTTAGCCCCTGCTGAGTATTGATCACTGAGCTGTCTTCTCCTTTCCCGTGAATCATTACCAAAGGTGGAACAGGCGCCTGCCCTAACACCATGATGCCTCTAGTAGTAGAAACATAATTGTCAGGGCTTGCCTTACTGAATGCCCCAGCTGATTGGCATGGGGCTATTTTTATGTCATAAAATAACTCACTGTTTCAGTGCAAAAGTTGGGTCAGGGGTGTGCGTGCTGGCAGCGCTGTGCCTGTTGTGCTGCCCAGCAGCTATGGTGACAGGACAGAGCCATGGGTCTGTTCTCCTCTTCCCAGCAGGTGCTGGAGAGGTTCATGTGGTCCTTTTGGGAGGGTTTATGGTGGGATTTAGCCTGGAGAATGCTCAAGCAGAAATACACTGGGAGCAGAGGAGATGGTTGGTCTGGAGAAGGACCCCGGCATTGCCCTCATGCTGGCAGGAGAGGGGCTGGCAGCTCTCGTGCTAAAGCACTGGGGAGGTGTTTGGACACACCGCAGCATCTCGCAGTTCCCATCAGCAGGATTTGCCTTTCCAGCCTCTGGGAGCGGCAGAGAAATCAGTGCAGGGCAGAGGGGATCTCCCCAAAGGTACGCGCTGGTCACTGCTGCCTCAGCCACGTGTGCGGGCACATCTGCGGCGCCATCAGCGCCACGGGCTCGCAAGGCAGCGAGGACACGGCAGGGTGCAGCCACACCGGCATTTCCACCCCCTCGTCCCAGCAGGACCCGGAGAGCCCACCCAGCCACTGCCAGGCATCATTGGCACCCCTGTGCCAGTGGGATTGGGGTCAGTCCAGCCCCATCCCGCAGAGCCAGGGGGCTCAAGCCCTCAACTTCTTTAATCTTTTTCTAAAAGATTTCTAACGGGGGGATTGAGAACCGAGTCTAAAAATAACTCCTAAAACTTCCTGTGCTGCTGGCAGGTGGCTGGGACAGGCTGCGGGGGCGGGAGGCAGCTGTGGGGCTCAGCGGCACTGCCTCGGCTGTTACCGTGGGGTAGCCCCGGCAGAGGGGTCCCGGGGGGTGCCAGCCCCCTGTCACCCACCTCGGCTGCCTGCTGAGCTGCCTTGCCTTGGGTTGCACTCAGGGGCTGACAAATTTGGCAGAGATCAGAGGTGCTGGGACCTCCTGGGAGAATGCCAGGAAGGGGGTGGGGAAGCTGCAGGCTGTGCTGAACCCTTATTAGACACTGGAGAATCCAGCACGCAGGCAGCCAGGGCTGCCAAGCTCTCCCTGTGCTGATCCAGCGTGGCTGGTCCAGCAGGTGATGGGTGTTTGCAGCTCCTCCAAGGCATGGAGAGGGGTCAGATCCGGTGCTGCTCCTGGCTGAGGCATCCCTGGGCTATAACAGGGACTTGGCCACGGATGGTGTCTCCGTTGCTTCTGGGGGTTTATTCATTGTCCCCACTCAAATGATCCCTGCAGGGTTCTGTGAGGAGCAGCAAGGCTGCTGTCCCGGCTTTGACCCATAAAATACTTCAGGTCCTTCCTGGGGTGGAGAGTGGCAAGAGGTGGCCAGAGAATAAAAATACACTCAGTGCCTGTGAGCTGGGGGGGCCAGAGGCTGTGGGAGCATGGCTGTATCCTGACAGACCCAGCTCTCTCCCTGCCTTGTAGCAGCGAAGGGAATCCTGGAAAACCATCTGGGAAATAAATGAGGTTCAGGTGCCCGGAGAAGCGGAGCCCAGGGGGTGACGGCAGAGGAAGGAGCTGCCGGAGCCGGTGGCGACTTTTGGGTGATGGGGAGGTTTCCACTCTGTTGGAGTGGCGCTGGGGACAGCAGCAGCACGACGGCGCTGGGGTTTGGGTGCCGGGGGCTCGGCGGGAGAGGCGATAACAGCTCGTGTCCCGGGGAAGGCGAGGGAAGCGGCTGCGCTGAGCCGGGCGCTGGGATGAGCTGATAACAGGCACATGGCGCAGCCCCAGGGCAGCGGGGGTGGCTGCCAGCATCCCTCCTCCCTCTTTCTCCCCTTGCTGCCCTTTTTCACCTGCGGTGAGGGGCAGCCGCCAGCAGACACCACAAGCGGTGTTGGTCGCTTGTGGGCTGGAGCCTCCTCCGCCCACAGCAGTGCCGAGGGTGAATTTAATCAAGAAAACGGAGGTTGGCGGCTGATTTTTCTCTCTCTCTCTCTCTCTCTCTTCTGTTTCTTTTTTTCCTGAAGAGGAAAAAAACCAAACAACTTTGTTTGTGAGTCACTCTTGGCCGAGGGAGCAGGGCTGCGCTCTGCGCATCAGGCTGGCACATCCCACCTCGCACGGACGATGCTGCCAGGAGGCACCGCCGGTGGCTCTGACTCAGCCCACCCTCAGCACAGCCCCTTTCCCGCACTGCCCACCTCGCTGCCGGCGTCTGTGCCCTGCGAGCAGTGCTGGAAGCCCGGGGACATCGGAAGCACAGAAAGCACTATCGCTTTGAAGTGGCCTCGGCTGGTCACCGAGGACCGAGGTGCAGCCTGCACACGCCCTGGGGACATATCCTGCCTGTCACTCTCGGCACAGCCACTTCCTTGGCCACGGGGTTGTTCCAGCATGCCCAGGCTGTTTCTCAGAAGCTGCCATCAATGCCAGTCTCGGCTGGGGAGCCCCATCTTCATAGCCCTCATGCTTGCAGCTGCTGCTGGATCCAGCCCTCCTGGGAGGCAGGAGGCTGACCTTGCTCAGCCCTCGGTGGGACCTCCTGTGCCCCTCGATGGGGCAGCTGGCCCCATGATGGAGCAGCAAGGAGAGCGTCTGGGCCGGGCTGGGGCTTTCCCAAAAAAGGCCTGAACTCTTCGGTTGAGTTTGCCACTTCCCTTACCACTCCCTTTCCTGTGAGAGGATGTGTTCCGCTGCTTTTCTTTTCTCTTTCTCTCTTCTTTTCTCCCCCGCCCCCTGCCCACAGAGCCGGCGGTCCTGGCGATGCCGCGCACTCCCTGAGCCGGCCGGGCCGCCCTGGCCGGCACCATGGCCAGGCTGCAGGTACGGACACACCACGGGAGCTGCTCCCACACCCCCCAGCCCTCCCAGCACCCACGGCTCAGGGTCGGGGGGCAGCACAGGTTGTGCTGGGAGCACCCCTGCGCTGAGGTGGGTGCTGGTTTCTGCCCCGTGCTGCAGAACTGGGGGAGGCTGTTTCGCCCAGGGTGAGCAGGGCACAAGGAGCTTCATGTGCAGGTGTATGGGATGGGGCCAAGCAAGGCCTGGTAGAAGGGGAGGTTCCCTTTTGAAAGTGATTTTGGGGAGAGCTCATCTTGTCCAGCTGCATGGAGGGTCCCCACTCCGTTTAGCAATGGGACAGTGTGGTGCCAAACATCATGGGAACATCGTGGGCATGTGATGCCACCTGGCACAGCCCAGGGACACCTGGCACACAGGGACTGCCAGACTCACAGGGGGCTTGGGAAGCTCAGGGAGTGGCTTCTGCAGTGTCTCTTCTCTCTGTGGGGAAATGTCCCCTCTTTGTCATCCTTCCTCTTTCTGCAGCCCCGAGCGCACGCCCTCGCCTTCCCTCCGGCACTTCCCTATCCACCAGCCCCAGCAGCCCCACGGCAGGGCCTGGCACTGGGGCAGGTGGTGACAGCCTCACGGCACCCAGCCCCTGCCAGCGTGGGGACGAGGGGGTGGCAGGGGCATTAAGGGGTGCACAGAGCTGGGAAATCGTCCCTGCAAATCCAGACCATGATGGCAGTGCCCTTCTGTGGCCATCAGAGTGTGCTGGCATTGCCTTTTGGTGCCAATCCAGATGTGCTGAGCTTGGTCTTTGGTGCCAGCCCAGATGTGCTGGCATTGCCTTTTGGTGCTAACACCAGCATCACCTCTTGGTGCTGTCACACAGGGTCCCTGTGGTCCCTTCACAGGCCCAGGATTCTTTTGTCCCTGTCGCCCATGGCACAGCACATTCCTCCAGAACAGCCCTGGGTGTGTCCCACAGCACCCAGGGTGAGCAGTGACCTGATCCTGCTCCTGGCCAGGTGCTGAGCACACCCCTTGGCATGGGAAGGGGATGCTCCTGACAGGGGATGCCTCTCCCTCCTGCTGCCTCTCCAGTGTTGGCTCAGCCACTTGCAGGTCAGCTCTGGCCAAGGAGCAAAGCTCAGTACCTGGGTGTCCCCACATCCCAATCCCTCAGTCACCCCCAGTCCAACCATTCCATAGCCCAGGGCTGTGGCAGAGCCAGGCTGAGCTGGGAGGGAGCAGGGATTTTCCAGCCCTCAGGTTGTCCACCTGCTGTCCCCTTCCCACAGCCTCGAGCCCAGCTCCTGTTGTTAGTGCAGTGCTGGGTGCTGTGGGATGAGCAGTGGGATGTGGGTGGGCAGTGGGAGGAAGGGTGCTGGGAGTGGAAGATGTTTGGGCCAGGGGAAGCAAAGGAAGGGGGAGAAGAGAGGGGGTTAAGTGGACCCGAAGGCAACACAGAGCGAGAGGGAGCAGAGGTGCTCCTGAACCAGGTGACAAGGTCACAGCCATCCTCCCAGCAGCTGGGGCTATAAATAGGGACAATTGGAAGTGAAACACAGACTCTCTCCTTTTTCATTCCTGTGGGAGCACTGGGACTGTGGGAGGGTTTGTGAGGAAATCACTGCTGGGTGATGGCTGTGCTGGGAACAGGGGGGCTCTACCTCCAGGACTCATGGAGGGCTCTGGGGACAGCTGTGCCCCCAGCTGCATCCCACGCCCTTGCTCTGTCCCCTTGCTGAGTCCACAGCAAGACTCAGACCCGAGGTGATGAGACCTGGGGCTGCTCAAGTCAGGGATCCTGAGGCTGGGATCTCCAGGGGCTCTCCCTGCCTGCTGCCTCAGCTACCATTCCTTCCTTTTGGCAGGGGAAGCACCGTGATTGCTGCCCATCACCCTAGCAAGGCACAGGGAGGTAGAGCCAGCTGTGGCCTGACATAACCACTGCCCATGCGGAGCCCAGCACCCAGCATCTCTCCTGGCCAGGAGCATTCCTGCTCCAGGCTGAGCCAGTGGTGCAGGCAGGGACAGATAGGTGGCATGGGATGAGGTTTGGTTTGGCACCAGGGGCTGTGAAAACTCATCACCACCCTGTTTCCTTCCACTCACATGATGCCCTGGAGCAGCTCTGACTTCCCCATCCCTTGCCTGAAGACAGCAGGGATTTCATCCCCTCTGCTGCCTGCAGGGAGCCTCACAGCATCCCCATAGTGTGGGCTGGGATCCCAGGCAAAGCAGGGGGCTGGCAGAGCATGTCCCAGTGCATTTCCTCTTCTACTTCCCTTCTCGCTTCCTTCTCTTGCACTTTCTGCCTGCTGCCCTGCCCTCTCTTGCCACCTGCCCAGGGCTTTCCCAGCACTAAGCAGTTCCCGGAGCCACTCAAAGCTGGGAGTTCTGTGCAGTAATGTGGTGCCACTCCTCTCCCTCCCCACAGGCTCCATCCAGGAGGTGGCAGGGACATTAGCCAGGGAGTCTCACAGCTCAGCCTTAGGCTGGGAGAAGCTGAGAGCGGCAGAACAGCCCCTGAAGCACAACCCAACCCTGTCCACCGTGTATGAGGCTGGGACGCAGGTGAGGACCAGCCAGGGGCCAGGGTGCCAAGTAGGAACCAAAAGTAAATCACAGCAAGTCACTGCACGGGGGTTGCTCCTCTATCTCTGTGTGTTTGCACAAGGTGGGGGATGATCACTGGCAGCTCCCTGACCCTCTCCACCCTCCTGCCTTTCAGTACGCAGGACCCGCGTCCACAGAGTCACTCCTTCCGATGTCCCGGCATGAGACTTCTCCCACAACGGTGCAACCCGCCAGCAACCACCGCCCCAACGCCTGCTGCTTCTGCTGGTGCTGCTGCTGCAGCTGCTCGTGGTATGTCCCACTGCCCACCTGGCTCCTGCAGGGTCAGTGAGCATCAATCCCCCCCTCATCACCCCATAGGCAGGGCAGAATCCCAGGTGCGCTGTGACTCTGTTCGTGAGCCAAATCTCTTAGAAAACGTAGAGCAGAAAGCAGCAGTGGGATTGATCCAGTGCCACCCTGATAGTCTTCAGGGAAGGATGGCCCCAGTCCATACGAGCACTCTGAAGCAGCAAGCACAGAGTCCAGCCCTGCCCTGCCAGCACTGCCCAAAGGCAAGGATGGAACCAGCTGCTTGCCTCCATCTGCATCTTCTGTCCTTACTGAGAATCTCCAGCTCCTTATTCTCTGGATAGCCCAGATTTTGGAGAGCCCATCTGCTCTTCCTCCTCAGCATCTGCTCATTCAGAGATTGCTGATGGCTCTGGCTTTGCAGCAGCTTTGGTCTTTACAGCCACCAAAAGCAGTGAGCTTGGAGAAGCAAAAAACCCTGGAGCTGAGCCTGTGCATCTCCCTCAGACACTGCCCTAGGCTTGGTGGCATTCCCTGTGTCTCTGCTTCATCTCTGCAAGAGCCTGCGAGCAGAGATGGAGCAGAAATCCCAGAGATGGGACAGATATCCCTCCTGTATCCTGTTCCTGGAGCAAGCAGGAACACGGGAAGCCACGCTGGGGCAGAGTTTGCACAGCCAGTCCTGTGCAAGCCGTGAGGGACAGTGTCGCAAGCAGGAAGGGCTGCGGTCAGTGCCGGGCACCGAAATTCAAGGGCCCAGGGGAAGTTGGCTGATGGCTGCTCTCCACTTGTGCCACCAGCAGCCCCAGGGGCAGGGAACACTGCATCCCCAAGCCCCAACACCTCTATCCCACTATCTGCCTCTGGGCCAGACCAGTGCTGGCACATCACCAATAAACACTTTTTTATTTATTGGTGATTATTCATCATACAACAGCTCACAATTGTTCACAACAGCTTCACCTTGGGCTGATCCAGCACTGACCTCTGCCGGCTGCTGTGGCCACTCTGGCTCAGCTCAGTCCTGGCACACATCCCTGGCACATGGCCCTGGCACACAGCCTGAGTGGTGGAGCGGGATCAGGGCCACAGCAGTGCCTGAGCACAGGGACATCACAGGGACACCCTGACAAGGAGACAGCAAAACTGCAAGAGGGAACCAGGGTGCCACTGGGACAGTGGGTGGGAGGAAGGCATGGGTGGGAGGTGCTGGTGCCCACGGAGGAGATTCAGGGTCAGGGTGGGGTCTGCATGTGTCCCCAATGCCCCTGACTACCTTTCTGTCTCCCCGTTAGGAACGAGGACCGAGAGCGAGCATGGAGGGCATCCCGGGAGACCAAACTGGAGACCATCCCAAACTGTGAAGCGTGGTGAGTGCAGGGGCAGTGCAGTGGGAGGGGGACAAGCACAGCACAGCACTGTCCCTTCTGCCACCCTCCATGGCAGCCAGGACTGTGTCTGTCCTTGGGGGACACAGCAGGCAGAGCATCAGGACATCAGGGCTCAGGGGTTCCTGGTGATGTCATCCCCAGTTCTCACTAAGAAGCAGAGAGCCTGGACCCACAGGCTGAATCCTACTGTGATTCTGCCCTTGGGCCCATCGCAAAGGGAGACTGAGGCATGGAAGAACTTCAGCATATTTTGGATCTCGTTCTGCTGTTTGAAGCTACTGCCAAGAGCACCTTGCAGCCACAGGGAGAGGAGGGGACAGGCCATTCCCAGGGGCCTTCAGCACTGAAGTGCAAGCTGCAGCAGTGTCCATGTCCACTCAGGGAGGAGCAGGATGGGCCAGCACCCCCCTCCAGGGTGGTGGCACCAAGCACTCATTCCCTGAGTGACAAGTGTGACACCCAGCCATGGGGGCTCTGTGCAGTGCCTGGCACAGATGGGTTAGCGTTAGATGTGCTAATTAGCCATGGATAATGAGTGTACCTGGCCTGCTTGAGCAGGTGCTGAGCATTTGCTGGGAAACAGCCTCCTTCCCTCCCTCTCCACCCACTTCTCCCCCGCACCAGCTGAGAGGGGTGATGGACCCATGTCAGTCTCCCTTGGCTCAGAGCTACCTCCTAAAGGCTTTTCCTCTTGCTGGGATTTGTGCAGAGCCAGCACCAAAATACATCCCAGTTTGGGAAATCCAGTCCAAAGCAAGGCCATGCTCCAGCCTGGCTGAGCAGAGCCAGGCCAGACCCCACGAGTGACCTCTGAAAGCTCCATTCCACCAGAGCCTGAGCAGGAACAGCCTCATCATGAGCACGGGGGATGCAGCTGGGCACAGTTCCTCTGGGATGGGACCAGGGATGAGCAGGAGGGACACAGTGGGATCCCTGACCAGCTGTAACACCATCCCCCTTGCCTTCCCATGGACCTGTCAGTGCCAAACCCACGCCGGAGGAGGTGCAGGGCTGGGCACAGTCCTTTGACAAGCTGATGAAGAGCCCGGCGGGGCGCAACGTCTTCCGGGAGTTTTTGCGGACTGAGTACAGCGAGGAGAACATGCTTTTCTGGCTGGCATGTGAGGAGCTCAAAACCGAGTGCAACAAGCATACCATCGACGAGAAGGCCAGGATGATCTACGAGGATTACATCTCCATCCTCTCTCCCAAAGAGGTAGGAGGCAGAGCCTTTGAGGGGAGGGCTCAGGCTAAAATGGGGCTGGGGAGGGCTCTTAGGGAAAGGGTTCAGTTCCAGCTGCCGCCAGAGCCCTGTGACAGTTTTGGGTTGAGTCTGGCAGGGTAACGGCGGTGGGAAGGGGAGATCCAGCCCCCCAAAACCCCCGGGATGCTGCTGGCAGTGAGACCGAGGGCCGGGTTGTGCTGCGGAGCCAAGACCTCACGAGGGCACCAGCGGGCCGAGAAAATGCTGCATCCCGGCCTGCAGCATCCCCGGAGTGGGGGTACCCAGGGCGGGACCACCCCAACCCACCTCCCTGTGCCCAGCTGGGGGACACAGAGGGGACCCAGAGAGATCCCCACTCCTCCCTTTAACCCTCCCCAACCACCAGGGCCTCAGTGCCAATGTCTTCTGGGATGGAGCACACTGTGGTTTCCCCATATCTGGTGCCACATTGTTACCCAAAGCGGGTGTAGGGAGTGGTGCTGGGCTGGGGACTTGTCCTTGGGTGTCCCCTAGCCCCTGCTTTCTTTCGGTGTGTCCCAGGTGAGCCTGGACTCGCGGGTGCGGGAGGTCATCAACCGGAAGATGCAGGAGCCATCCTCGCACACCTTCGACGATGCACAGCTCCAGATCTACACGCTGATGCACAGAGACTCCTATCCCCGCTTCCTGAACTCTGCCATTTACAAATCGCTGCTCCAGACCGTCTCCCATTCCTCCTCGGAGTCCTAAGGGCACCCACTAGCCATGGGGACACCAGTGGGGACGTGGTGGCCAGGGGCAGTCGGTGCCTCCTCCCCTCTGCTGCCCTCCTTGCCAGACCTCACCGAGTTTTTAGCTTTTTACCTATGAACGGTCACCCCGGTGTCTGGGCCACACTCCAGGACTGTCCCCAGGACACAGCCTGGGCCAGCATATACTACTGATTCCCTGCCCCATCCCCAGCGCTGGCCAGAGCGAGTTGGGGGAGCACAGGACAGCGTGTGGGGCCTGGCTCTCCCCACACCCTGTTTGGAAGAGGTCACTTTATCCCATCTCCACCACACCTGGGGACACAGCACGTCCCCATTTGCTGCCTGAGACCCAGTTGGGGACTGGGCTGGGGCTTTCTTGAGGTGGGGGGAGGTTGATTGTTGTTGGTTTGGGTTTGTTTTTTTTTTTAATTTTAAATGCTCTTTTGGTTGGCTTTTACTGGGGGACTTGAGGTACGGGAGGGGGGGTTGACAAGCATCTCTGTACATAAAAATCTTGTCAGGTTTACCTTGCTCCAGCTGTTTGAGGTGGCCCAAAGGGCAGGGGGGTGGTGCTAGAGCCTGTTTGTGTTCTCAGTGAATCCAGATGGAGCAGAGGGCAGAGCCCTGAAGCACCAGAAGGGACCACGGGGATGTGCTCAGAGGGTGGGCAAGGGATGTCTTACAGCTGCCTCCCCTGCCAGTCCCCATCAGCACTGCTTCAGCCCCAGGACACCACACACTGTCACCCCAAACCCAGAGCATCCTCCATCCTTGGTTCATGGACCTCAGAGAAGGGGGAAAACACCTGTGCAGGTGTTGTTTGCCCTCCTGCAGAGCCCACAGGCACCAGGACACCTGCATGAGAGAGCTCTCAGCTGGCCCAGACCTGCCCTGCCCTAGTCCCTCACTGAGCAGGGACCTGGGCGCCACACGGGATGGGAAGTGTCACAGAATACAGAATTCCCATGGTTTTGCACAGCACAGGGAATGATTTACTGAAAGATCAGTATCCAGGATTAAAACATGTCTGTCCCTGCCCTTCACACTGAAACAAAGCCAACACAGGGGTTTTGCTGCCAGTCTTTGCTTTTCCTGATCCACCACAGCAGTTTCTTATTTATCCACCCCTTCCCCTCCTCTCTTCAGCCCTTCCAAAAGAAAAAAAAAGTGCTTTTTATTGAACATATTTTTTTAAACAAACGAATTCTTTCAGCTTTTTTTTTTGTTTTTGTTTCCTTCCTTCCTCATGGCATGACTGTGTGGAAACTCATGTCAGTAAATTTAGTTTTCTTTGCCAAGCTGGAAATACAGTTCAAGAAAATGTATTTTTGAGAGAGACCAGCAATGGTTTATTAGGAATGTCGGTATTGTTAGTATTGGCAGGTTTTCCCCCTTACAGCATCCCCACCCTGCACAGGGGAAGTTTTAGTTCTGGGTTTATTCTGTAAGGGAAATACTCTCAAATGTGGCCCCAGCCTGAGGGTTGGAGGTTGAACATCCCTGAAGCTGTTCAAGAGCATGGCAGGGGTTCAGAACCCCTCCACACACCACAGAGGTCTCAGCACAGGGAAGACCCCACTGCCACAAAACAATCTAGTTTTTCTCTTGCTCCCAATCCCTTTTAAATACCTTACAAGCAAATCTTTACTTCTGAAACACCTCTTTATCCATTGTGCTTCCCCTCCCTGACTCTCCTTGGCGTTATCCCAGAAAATGGCCCTGTAAAATGACATGGTACTTTGCCCAAACCCCTGCTTAGGACTTTTGGTACCTAATTCAGGATTGTCAGAAGGCTGTACACAAGCTCAGCTCCACTCCTCACAGGAACACAAGAAGAAAGGCAAGAAGCACTGGTAAAGAGCTGGCTCCCTTTCCCAGCACACGAGCCAGTGCTGTGGTCAGCGTGGGTTTCAGATCCTGAAGCTTTTTTTTCAGCATCACTGCGAGGACACTGCTCCCTCCCAAGCCTGGCTTGAATAGTCCCATTCACCACAAAACTCGTGAGGCTTAAAGGAGTTGTCAGCATCTTTGAATATTTTCCTTCTTGGGAGACTTGGCTGCACCCTGTAAAGTGAAAGCCCTGAGCGAAGGATGCTGGTGGGATCCCTGCCTCCGGAGCAGCACAGCCCTCAAAGGGGCTGGGAGCACGTTTTCCGCTGCTTTCATGTGGCTGCTTACTCCTCTCCAAACATCTCCGAGGTCTCTGCTCAATGCTGTCTGGCATGCTGGGAAGCCAGTGGAAATACTTGTTTTTCACTCTTGAAGAGGGAAGCGATGCCATGAGAGATGTGACTGCAAATGCTCCTGGCCCTGCCCGTAAGCACAAGAGCTGGAGGGCACAGCACTGCCCCTGGGCAGCCTCAGACCCACCGACCTTGCTGGGGTCCCCCAAATGCTGCATCACACCAGTTAAAGGCTATGAAAAGGAAAGAAAAGGGGTTTTAAGTCTGGCTGAAAGCTGTTGTGAGCTCAGATGGAATTTCCCCATCAGGTTTTAGTTAGCTCCCAGAAGGAGCTTGATTCTGCAGGTCTCCTTCACAGGGTCACATCTGCAGATGTGGCACTTGGGGCTGGCTTTGTTACAGGATCCTTTCCTTATCTGACCTCTTGAGCTCATTTCAAACCTCCACTTCTACAGCTAAGTGCTAACAGCTCCCACCCATCCCTCTAGCCCTTACCTTGTCCAGAGCCTCTGGAAAATTTCCTGTATTTGCAGCATTTTCCCTCTTCCTGAGCCTCTCCAGCAAGCCCCTCTGAAACTCCAGGTTGTTTTTCAGCTGTCAAGCTACAAGCAGAGCACAAAAAGGAAAGTGCCTGGGACTCCCTTTAAACAGTTTGGGGTGGGATTTTCTGTGGCTAGTGTCACCCTGCTTTCAGTCTGTTATAACCTGTGCAGTACATTATCTTTGCAGCAGCCAGTGCTATTGGCATTTAAAGGTTCAAGATGCCAATGAATCAGTGCAAAATCCAGTGAATGCTGCCAAGATGGAAAGCAACATCTGATCTCTGCCCCAAAAGCTGTATCCTGTCAACAGTACTGCCCACCCAGCTGCCCCAGGCCTTGGCCCAGTGGCTGAGATTCCATGAGGTGACCGAAACAAGCCTTCACACACCGGGGGTGTGCCTGCAAGTCACATCTCACTTTCTGCTGCTCCAGGCATTATTCAGTCCTCATCCACCTGGACATGGACCACCTGTCAACTTCCCATGCTGGAAAAACAAGGTGCTGCACACACAGTTGAAATAAAAGTCAGAAACTGACAAAAATGTTTAATATTAGTTTTGAAGAGAAAGTGACCGTACTCGCTTAGATGAGAAAGTAATGACTGGGTGTGTTTAGTGAGCTCTCCTGCCAACCCATCAGCCCAGGGCTGTGGCTGCCTGCAAGGCCCAGGCCTCCCCGCTGCTGCTCTCAGTGTGTGACAATGCAAACTCACTGGGACACAAAACACAACTGCCGTGGGAGCCGGCGTGTGGAGGCTGCGCTCAGGTCTGCGTTTGGCTGCTGCTCTTGGGCCATGGCACGTGTCAGCAGAACTGCAAGAGAAGGGAGTTTAAATCGCAATTAGAAACCTCACTGCCAAGGGGAGCTGCTGAAGAAGGTAAGGATCCAGGTGTGGGCTTGTTTCAGAAGCTGGCAAAGGCCTGGGGGTTCTCAGAAGCAGGGGCCAAAGGGAGCTCCCATGTGAATCTCTTGCTGTGGCTCTTTAGCACCTTGTAGTGGCATCATTTCTGCTCACCCCTGAGCTCTGTGCACAGCACGGAAGAGCAGTTTTGAAATCCTGAACATCATCACCACTATCCCTCAGAGGGCATAGGCAGCATGGAAAGCACTGTAAAGCAGGATATGGAAGAAGGAATTTGAGGGGAGAACAGGGACTTTGGGAATGTGGAAGTAAGACTTGACCCCAAGCTGGTCTGCAGGGATGAACCCAAAAGTTCTTGCTCCTGTGCTGGGGGGAGGGGGGAAGATCACTCTAGAGCCAGTGAGGGCTTGGCAAGCATCTCTGAGCAGCAGCCCAGTGCCTGCAGCATGGTGGGTGCACCCCAACACCCCTCAGTGCCAGTAATAGCCCTGGTGTGCTACCTTCCAGCGATTCCCACACTCATTGCACACGACGAAGGTGGTCATGGGCTCATCGGAGCTGCGGGTCTGCACCTGGGGGGACAGAAGGGAGGTGAGAGCTGAGCATCACACATGGCCCTGTCCCTCTGGCCTCCAGGGATTTGTGCCAGGCTCACAAAATCAATGAGAGCTTTGGGATGGCAAAAGGAGCATTCCAGTAAAGTCTGGTGGTTGTAGACACATCATGACCCCCTTCAGCCTGACTATCTCCATGACAAGTTTTGGGACAGCATTATTTCCCTCCTCACCCAATATGCTGCCCATTTCTTGCAGGTGGCTCTGGAAGTGGACATGCCCACAGCCAATCCCACCCCAAACTGTCCCCCAGGAAGGGATGTGGCCAGCACTGCCATGACAAACCCCTCAGTCTCAAGCACAAGAGCATAAAAAAGCACTCAAGCCATTTCCATTTACAGAGCAGTCCTACGTCCTGGCCTCACAGGAACACACTCCAGGTTACTAGGTTCTGCACAGTTCCAGTCTGGTTTGTGTTTGAGCCATTAAGGAACTCTGATATTTAACCCAGATGTGATTGCTGCCTTTGACTGGCTCTTGCCAGAAACACATACTTTACTAAAAACCAGATTTTCCTGCCATTTGAATACCACAAGGCAGATCTAGACTGAAAACACTGGTACTCCCCACACCCGTCAGGCAGAACTGTGCCGAGGGGTGATTATGGTGATCACCATGTGTAATTACTCAGTGTGCAAGAGTCATGGTATTTACATGATGCAAATTAACCATTTTTGCAAGAATGCTAGCTAGCTAAATTCTGTAAGTCTCCCCCTTTACTGTCTGCTTTCAGCATGCTCATAAATGCCACTTCATCTACTTGAGACTTACATCTCATCACCCACTAGTGATTTCACTAGAAAACAAATAAAAATAGAGAAAACCTCCAGATCCTTCTGTTTAGAAGACACTGCTGTCTCCTGCTCAAATTCCAGGCAGTCAAACTCCAGTCCACTACAGGTGGAGACAGTGCCCTGTGCTGGGACAGCCCAGGAATGCTTACTGGGAGCACTGGCAGAGCAAGGCCTCTTGCCTGAGCCAGCCTGTGGGATGTCAAGGCTGCTGCTGAGCCAAAGGAAACTCCCTGGTCAGATTCCTGGATCTCCTTCTCTTTCCATGTGTTTGTATGTCAAGTCCAAGCAGATGCAGGATTCTCACCCAGCACTTTCACACGCAGTTTGTGCGCAGTCACTCAGCAGCAATCTGGTGGCTGCTGGTGCATTTTTGGGTATCTGCACATTCTAAACCACTGACTCACAGCTAAGGCACATTTATCTCCAGATGCCTGGCACAAACATGGGAGCTAAAAAGCACTGGTAATGCACAAGGCTTCCAGCAGCTGCCATGGGGAAGAAAAATCCTCTGTCTGCTCACATCACAGCTTCATTTATTCCTTTTGTTTCATCCATTTCATGCTATTTGATTTTAAGTAAGTCAGGACTTATCCAGCTGCTGGTTATCTATACTCATAATTTGTACTGTTAATACCATCAACATGTCTGACTCCGTTTCTGCAGCCTCTCCCCTACACTACCCACTCCTTTCTTGTCTGAATCCCAGCACTCCCAGCACCTGCTTTCAGTGTAGACCACTACTGAACTTTTGAAAGCTTCCTCAGTGCTGCACAACTCCTGCTCTTGTACAAGTGAGCCAAAAAGTTACACAAGCTCACAGAAAAATGTACAGAAATACATTTTAGCCAGCCTCAAGTGTTTTCTGTCCAACAGCAGCAAAATTTCTGCTGTGCTGCAGGACCTGTCATGGAACAGTGTGAGCTCATGACCGTGATGGATCATGTCCTGTGCAGAGGCCAAGACAGGAGCAGGAAAACCAACCTGGGTGTAGGTGCAGTTCTTCTTCTTGCATTTCCCACAGGTGAAGAGGTCAGTCTGTGTCCCCCCTGTCTTCGCCATCTGATGCTCCCGGATTGCTTCTTTTGTCATGGCTTTCCTGATCTCTTTCAGCTCATTACTGGCCATTTCCTTTTAAAAGTAAATAAATAAATAAAAGCAGTAAAATCACATCTGCCCAGTTTTACCACCACACCCACTACAGTGGAAACAACCAACAGGACAAGGCAGCCTGACAGATGAGAATTAAGACAGAAAGCCTCTACCATTTCTGGTTTCTGGTTCATACCCAGGGCCCCAGGGTGATGTGAAGGCCCAACAAGCCACTCTCCACACTGCAAATCCCATTGCAAGCTCACTCCATGCACTCTGGCAGCAGCTACTGAGAAAACTGCAACCCTGGCAGCAGCTCAGCTAAGCCTCAGGAGCCATCCCCTGTGAGAAGCAAACCCTGCTCCTCAGGCTCCCTCACCTCCGAGGTCATCACCGCGATCTGCTCGGGGGTGATGGCCCCGCACAGCACGTTCTTCTTCAGCTCAGGATTTTTGGAGTCCTTCAGGTTGGAGATGCGGCTCCTCACGCGGTTTTTGTATTTCATGTCAGTGTTCTTGACATCCTGGTAGATGCGTAAGGGCAGTCAAGGAGCTTGCAACCAACCCAGAGCACTTCCCAGCCACCCGTGAAGAACAGGGACTGTCACCCACTGCCAGGATCGAGGTGCTGGGACCCAACAGCAGCATCTGCTCTGGGAGGTCAGTGCTGGATTTGAGAGCAGGTTTATACAATTCCCAAAGTGCAGGGGCTTCCAGCTTGGGCTATTTCACTGTGCTGGAAATATTCAGCTATGCTCAGGTTCTACAACCTCCCCTTTCTCTCAGCAAGGCTCCCTCCACTGAGAGAGCCCAGCTGCACCTCCAACCCCACAGTTCCCAAACCAATCAAACTCCTCACATAAAGCTTATCTCACATCAGCATGGAATCTGATCCTCATTGCTCCATCCTTTCCATTGCTTTTGTCTAGATCAACACACTCTCCTCAACAGGGAGCACAGGGAAGCTGCATGTATTTGGAAGCAGAATCAAAAGCAGGAAACAGCACTCTGATGGGAAGGACAAACTAGGGATTAGTCTCTGAGCTCCCAACTCCACACTGGTAGTTCCTTAGTGACCCAGGACTCAGCCAAGCAAAGCCGGAACCAGACCCAGAACAAGCTGCAACAGAACATTTATGCCCAGAGAGTCCTGTTTTATCTTTGAGCACATGGATTTCACTGCTGGAGGCATGCAGGCCCTCGAGGAAGCACTGCACAGCAAGGATATACTCTTCAATCTGGGCTGCTATGTGCTCGCAGTCGGCACCGATGGTGATGTAGTCGTCTGTAAGACAGCAGAAACAAGAGCTCAGTGGCTTCCAACCAAGCCAGGGCTCCCCAGGTTCAGCATTTCTGAGCTACAAATCTGCTGTGTGCTGGTTTGATTCACATGCTCTGCCCATCAAATGGCATCTTGGCCTTTGCTCTTGCTACTCTCTGACGCTTTGGAAAAGGGCAGTGATGAAAATAGACCATTCTAGCCAGTCTGTGCCCCGTGCCTCTCTAGGATATGGACTACATGAGACAAAGCTAACAGCCTTGCCCCAAGAACATCATTTTCCAATTTATTTTTCATATAATTGAAATCAAACATATATAGGCAGGAATTGAGTTTCATCAGATATTCAACTCAATGAGAAGTCACTCTACTCAGACCAACTACCTGGGAGGACCTGGAGGTGTGCAGCATTGGGGGATCAAACCTTCCTTTCTCATCTCACCTTGGGACTGTCTGCTCCTCCCCTCTTCACACCAGTTAAACAGCATCTACAAAGTGCAGAACTGCTGTGGATTTGGACAGCCAGTATGATAACAACAATATAAAGCAGGGGAGGAAGGGCACAGCTGAGCTTAGGGAAAGACTCAAGGGAACTCCTTCCAATATTTCATATGGACAGGGTGTTTCTGAAAGCTGTGCAAAGCATTTAATGCAGCATATAAACACATGCACAGGAAGGCTAGAAATAAAGACCTCATGAACTTCTCCATCTGTCATCTACATTCCTTGGCTCCAAATTAATAAGACACTGCAGTGCACAGACCCCAATTTTTTAAAGGGATCTGCAATGTAGACACAACCAGATGCTTAAACTTCCAGGCACGCTGAGCACCTGCAGTTGTCTCCCACTTGAGATGGCAGAGTCTGAATGCAAGAGGGACCTGTTCCACCCCAGATACAGAGGACCATAATATTTAAGGAGCTCCTGTCTGCAATGGCAGCAGAATCTGACAGCAGATGCTGACTGGCATAAGCACCATTCCTACAAAGTCCATGTACTGAGTTACAGCCTCATTTTGTGCCCCAAGGGTGACAGGGAAGACAGCTTCACTTTACAGCAATTAGGAAAGATCTAGAAAGTGAGGCAAATCCCTGCACACTTGAAAGATTAAACTTCTGCACAGACCACCCCACGCTGCAGAGCAGAAGACCTCACTAACCCTGTGTGACAAACCCTGTGTTCTTATCAGCCACTGCTTGACACATTGTTGTGCCTCCAGCTCAACCCAGGTCCCTGTGTGTCTGAAAATGCTCCAACAGCAGCCAGTTCATCAAATGGGTGGCCAGTGGCTAGACTGAGCTGCTGGCAATAATCCTTTGACAAGGCTGCTCCAGAACACTGTGTCTAAGCTGAGCTGGCACTGACAGTCTCTGTCAGAATGGTCCAGGAGCTGTGAAGCAATGCAGAGCTTCCCCCAGCACTTACCATCAGCCTGCAGAGCTGCTGTCAGCATCTCCCTGCATTTGTTGCGCACAGCATCGCAGGTGATGGGGGCCGGAGGGAAGGTGGTGATTTTGGGGGTGGTCGGAGTCTTTGGAGGCTCCTGCCTTTTGTTGGAGCTAAAAGAAAAACTTCACCTGTCAGAATGTCTCAGTTTGGGCCACTGAGAGCAGAGAAGGGAGCAGCAGGTATGTGGCCAAGCATCCTGTTAATCATAATACAGAACCAGTCAGAACACAGTGCAAAGTCATTGTCCCAAATCAGCACAGAGCACAACACGGCAGCCAACACCCTCAGCCCAGACACGGGTTCTCCTGTGGACACTGCTGGCTGCCAGCAGAGGTTTAATCCATGAACAACCCTGCCAACCATCTTGTGTTATTCAACACGTATCAGCTGCTGCACCACTGGGCATCAAGTGAAAACTTTACTGTTGGACACCATCAGTAATCCAAATACACACAGGACATCTGAGACCATCAGCACTCTCAGTTTGGCACTGCAGTGTAGATTCACGGTACTTCCTTCCTCTTAAACTTTGCAGGACACCAGGCCCATAACTGCTCTCAACAGAAAGCAAGCAGAAAGCTCCAGAAGAAGGAGCTGTGCTGAGGAAAACAAAGAAAAAAAAAGAAAATGGCTCCTTCAGCTTTGTTATTTAAAAACACCACCAACAAAGAACATAAAAGGTTCTTCCTTTTTCCTGTAATCTGAGCAAGACACTGATTACTCATCTCACAGAAGAGCAGCCCTACACAGCCACACTCAGCTCATACAGGACATACAGCTAGCACAGGACTAAGACATACTGCTTTGTTCTCAAAAATAACTCCATTTCCACCTGTGAGCAATCATGGGCACAGGCAAGGGAATGCAAACACCTGCCTGCTGTGGCTGACTCAGTTGGGTCACCTGCCAGGGGAGCTGGATGGAGACCTGCCTACACAATCAGCACACGATGTGGGCAGGCTGAGTCACTACTGCGGGGTCTGCATGCAGAGAAGGAACCTCAACGAGCACCCCGGCTGGTTGTGCACCCAGAAAGCCTAACATCTGCACATGGTGTTAGTCAGCCCTGCAAATACTGCTGGTAAAAGATCTGGGTTAGTATGACTCACAGATGCTTTTCTAGAGCTTTATTCACCCCTCTGAATCTAGGCAGCAGAACAGCAATTTTTTTTTTCCAGCAGAGACTGCTCTGGCTTTGGTGATTTCGCTGTAAAATTCCCTGTATTTATGGCCAATGCCTGGTACCATTATTGCACAAACAGACACAAAGGGAAAAAAGAAACCTCAATATTTCACCCATGCCATGCTGGCAATATCTTCTTGAAAATCCAAGTGGCTTGACAATTTTTGTTAAGCTGGGTCACTACTGCCAGTTCTTTGCCATAAAAAATACATTTGTTATGAACAAAAACTTCCACTACACTGTCCTGGAAGGGATTAGTCAGCCCACACAAAAACAGCACTAAGCTGGAAACCTTCCGAATCTGCTGCCACACAAACTGAGCCAGATGACTTTAGGGACTTATCCTGGGAGCTCCTGTGACTAAGGTCATATCCAGTCTGGCTCAAATCCCACAGATCACCACTGGGGCTACTGGATTTCCGCAGTTCAGAACCTTGCCAAGCCCTTTTCAGAAGCATCCACCAATGAACATTCATCAAATTGTTTGGGTCAAACCAAAGCAGAACTTTGATTTCTTACTCATATGAAGGAGATGATGCACTCTGTGAGGGAGATTGTACTGTGAGCTCACTGTATTTATCTTTGACCAGTAGCTGAATAAAACCCCTTTTTACCAGCTGGTTTTACTGGCCAGCACTGTAGAAGCTTATTAAAGAACAGATTGGTGTCCAAACAGCTCAAAACATTCAATAGGATTTACACTGCAAATGTTACAAAAAGAAGAAACAACTTAGCCTGTAAATAATCCATTAGATGATGATCTTCCCCCATCTGGAATGTAGGAACTGCCATCAGGTACTTTTGTGCTTAAGAAGCTACACGCAAATCACAGGCAGCACACATAGGGGTGTATATACCAGAGTATACACGAAGGAATAGCCCATAATTCAGGAATAACCAATCTAAAAAATCACAGCTTCTCATGTTACAAAAAATAGTTTGTAAAAATTAGACTTCCCAAAGGACAAAGTCAAAACATACTTACAGTAAAAGGAAGGACGGAAGGAATATGGGTGTTTTGTGGCAAGGGAAACTTAAAGCAGGTAAGTCCTGAAGTTCCTTACAAAGGAAGATGATAGGAAAAATTCCACAGACTGGTGTAGAAATAGGTTTAGTAGAACAGGTTTTGATTGAGAGTAAGTTTTAAACTGTAAAGGTGAGTTATGAATTGGAAATACTGCCATGGGCCGCTGTGGAAATGCCTTGCCCTGAGATTTTCTAGGGCTGTCAAAGAGCTTGAAAAAAGCCTGTAAGGGACAGCTTGGGCAGAGGCTGTGCTGTGCTGAGAATGGACTGCAGAAGAAGTTTCCCTGACAGCTCTTCCAGATTTAAATTTTGTACAATTTTGCAAGCAACGAAAATTTCCCAGAGCAAAACCCTGCACCTCAACGTGAACTCGGAACACTGACCTTCACTACAGTGAGCCCTCAAACACAGGTCTTCAAACCTGTATTTGCAGAGGTAATGCTTGAATTTCAGGAAGGTTCTATCTGCAAATGCTACTGACTTGAATGTTTAGATGTTTATTCCTTGGGGGTGGAAAAAAGCTCAACAAGATGCATGGTAGTCCCTCTTCTGTTAGCTGATGAGGAAAGATACATTTGCCTGCACACACACACATTATCCATGCACTGAGATGAGAGCTGATCCTTCAAGAATTAGATGAAACAGACTTCTCAGCCATTCCAAAAACAGAAAATTATTTATTAAGGTTTAGAGGTTAGTTTATAAATAGAATAGTTGGGAAATAGAGCTCAAACACACCTAAAAGACTTATTTCAGGAAATCCTTGTGGTTCACACTGTTCCTGTTAAGCAGGAGAAAGAGCTTGTAAATCTATCCAAGCAGCAAAAGTTTATACATAAAACAAGGCTATGCTGGAACAAAATGGTGGCAAAGCAGCAGCCAGGGACTACAAGCAGAACTCAGGGCTGCACTGGAAGAAAATCCCACAGAAGAGCTAAATTCAGGCCACAGATCCAAAACCTCCTAATAAAGGCAGTTTAGAGAATCCTGGAAAAGAAAAATCTCATGCTGCCAGAGACAGAAACATTAGACACAGCCCATTAAAATGTACTACACTATAGATCTGAAACTCTACAGCACTAAAGAATATGCTTTGGATTAGAGTAATGCAGCATCTAAATTCACAGGTGCCAGCTCCAAGCTTCCTGGCTCAGAGCCTTCAGGTCTTGCAGTGATAGCTCCACTCACTACACAGGGATTTCTACATCTGTGCTCCAGAAAGCAAGACGAGTTTCAGGCTAAGAGCTAGTCAAATATTTTTCCCTGACCAAAATGGAAGGTGTAGCCAAAATCTAACAGACTAAGAGGCTGAAATATCTGAATACAAACTGATCTCTTTGGTATCTTTACAGCAGCCTCATCTGAACCAGCTATCACACAATGAGCAACCAGTCTGACTCCACTGCAGTCTCTGCTTCAAAGAACACTCTCCTCTGCCAATGAGTTATTATTTTTTTAAGGCAGATTAGTAGTTTATTTTGCAGGACTGGAGGAAAAACATTCCAGTCTCTGGAAGAGATCCTGGCTCAACAGACTGACACTAGGAGTTGGCCCCTGCTCATGGTCTAGACTACACTAATCCATTGGCTTCTGTTCATCCTTCACAGCCAAGGAGATGCTTTGCTAGTCAGAAGATGGAGGCTGAATACATGTAAAAAGCATCAAGGATTAAAAAAAAACATCAAACTGCAGTATCTGCAGCACATTAAAGTACAAGGGAACATCAGCAGCACCAGCCAGACAGCTCCACTCCACAGACCCCATGATAAGTGACAAAGCAAGGAGGCAGCAAGGAGGGGTTTTGCCTCTGTGCCTACAGCCAAGATCCTGTTCCCAGTGGAATCCCACACAGATACACACAGGTCTGGACAGCCCTGGCTCCCATTCTGCAAGGCATCACTGAACTCCATCCTGATTGTGAGGTCTCCCAAGTTCTTTCATTGCAATACTTAGCAAATCCTTTTTCCCATTTTATGGAAGCAAGATAACCCAAGATACCAATCATTTCAAGTTATGGTGCTCAGCATGAGCAGCCTTCTCTCCATCAGCAGCTCTGTATCAAACTGCAAAGGCTTACTCTGAAGTATCAAGCCTTGCAAGAGCTGAGCAAAAACAAAGAAGTGACAAAAAAGTGACCAACAAAGGCTGCAAATATGGAAAATCCTGCAGGACTACAGCCTGAATACGCTAAATCTTCTGGCAAACTTGGGAAATTGGCTAAATCACTTAAGAGCCAAATCTAGGAAGCACACACCCTCCTGGGAGCTGAGGCTGGGAGAAATTTCTAGAACAAAGCATTAAATCCCATTTTTCCCCTCCCCTTTGATCACTGTCTGCACTCAACAACTGCAGTCATAGGCAGTGGAAACAGGATGCAGCATTCAAGGCATGGCAAGGAGCAAGCATGCAGCTGACCTGCCAGCTGGGTGGCATCAGCCACGGGGAAAAGGGGACTTCTGCTGGGGTTTGTCAAGGACAAAGAAATGGAAGTTTTACTTTAGAAATGTATCAATCAATCCCATCCATCACTTGACACTGCAAAGGCCAAAAATAATCTTCATTCTAAGGAGTTCAAAGTTAGAAATAAACAAAAATGCAACATAAAAAAAAATAGAGGAATGTTCTACTACTAGAAAAATCAACACACAATCAAAGAGTAAAAAACATTGAATAAAATATGAATATAATTTTAAAACTCACTAAAGCCACTGTATTTTAAGATGTGTATTTCTGCATTACAGACAGTTAATAACATCACACAGATCAACCTTGAAGAAGAAACACTTGCAGTATCTCTGACCAGAAATTTGACTACACAAAACTCCTGACTCAGACACTTAAAAATAAAAATTAAAGTAAGGTGCCTTAAAAAAATTTAAATTCTCTAACACTGTTATCTTTGGTAAAAGGGAAGTATTACCTTTGGTCTCTTGAGTTACCAGTCTCCCTGGAGGAAGATGTTGGCAAAGACAGGCTTTTCTTTTTCTCCTCATTTTTTTCCTCAGAAGCATCTATGCTCAAAAGAGAAATCAGTTCAGAACTGGTCTTTATGCTACAGCCCTGCCAATGTTTTCACACTACCCACTATTGGCCTAAAGCAAGTTACTATTCTCCCAAAAAGAATCAGGAGAAAATGCCTTTATGGCCTTCTTGCTTTCCATCAGACCTTTTCCTTGCCTCCAAGTAGAAACTAACTCATACAAAAGCTTTCCTCACCAAACTAGAGAGCAATCACTTTCCCTACCTGGGAGATAAGCTTCCTCACAAGACATGCCTCTTCACAAAAGTTTCTTTCAGAGGCTGCTGAGCAGGGATTAGATCAAGTTCTCTCAAGCACAACTAAAAGCAGAATTTCCAGCCAACACCAGCTGAAGGGCCAGTACAGGCTGGTCCTTGTGGCAGTATAGCTTCTTCTGATTCCCAAGTGTGCTGAAAGCCAACAGCACAACCCTGGAGAGGCCTTTCATGACACTGTAGAACAAGTCTGACCCAGAGGTAAATTGCCTGAGTCTAGCCAATACACACCCAATCTAATGAGGAGGTAACAATCCAGGCAGGACAGGAAAAGAGCCCTTTTAACATTAGTCTAGCCTAGCAAGAAATGGAAGCCCATAACCAGGAAAGTCTCCCCAGCTGGAAATGGTCCATGTGAGTTTATCTACAAGATGGTAAACTAAGATTCTTCTGCAATTCACCACCAAAAATCCATTCCAGCACTTCCCTTCCTGAGCTGCTGCACAAGGCTGACAGCACATACGGTGTTAATGCCACGCAGAGCACAAGTGGGAGCAGAGGGCTCAGAGCACAGATATTGTTTCTAGAAATAACATTGCTAATTATTATGTGATGAGGTATTAGTTAATAGTCCTGAAGCTTTCAATGCTCTTCCAATGATAAGCTGACTAAACAGGAGCTAAATCTAGGGGGATGCATGATAGGACACAAAACTCAAAAGACAGAGAGGGTGGAACTGTAAAGGTTGATTTGCTAGAATGTTTATTCAGATCAAGAGATAAGCTCTCCCAAAAAACTCAGCCTCCCACTGAAGGCAGCTTGTCACAAGCTGAATCTAACAGGAACATGCTGATTTCCTTACCTAGAAGTTTCTTCCAAGATTTGATGAGGGATTTGGCAAGTGAAATCACTTCTTCATCTGTGCTCTGCTTCCTCAGTGCATTCACCGACATCCCAATGCGGGTGGACTGCAAGGGAACACCCCAGTGAATCACTCCAGAATAGATTGATTATTAGCTACTAACTGAAATCTCAAATAACCATGACAAAGTCCAAGCCATGACCAAGACAGGAGTATCCAAAGGCTTGAAGAATGATTCTATAACACAGCTTTGGAAGAGCGAGGTGACACTCTCCAGCTTGCACAACTGAACAGAAGACGCATCCAATCTCCCACAAATCCTTCCCTACACACTTGTGACATTCAAGCTCAGAGTGAAAAATTCCAAGATGCATCACAACCTCCAAATTGTAATTCTGCTCACTCCTCCCCAATGTCCTAAATATCAACATTACAAAGAACTTCTCCCACAACTGCCCTCTGTGTTTGCTACTTTAACCCAGTCTTTCCTCTTTTTGCAGCCTACAAACAAAATCTGAGCAGTTACACACATAGTGACCAGAGCTCTTTAACTGCCAGTCCAACACCCAGCTTCTAGACTACTTTATTGGATTTAATGTTTATTTTGATTCTTTGCATGAGGCAAGAAGTGTGAGGAAATATATTAAGTTTATTTAGACAACATTTTGAACTCATGCAGACACAAACTTCAGCTTTTTTACCATAACTGTGTAACTCACCTGCAGTAAATCCAAAGTCATAGGCATAGTCTTCAGTTCTTTCAGTAAATCCATTGCACCTTCCTGGAGAGGAAAAGAGAAAGAGTGCCTCAGCTTTTATTAAAGAAATTCAACAGCTTGGGAATAGATAGAGAAAGTTGAATTCAAAGGGAAAAACACCAACATGCATTCCCTGAGTTCCCCAGTTCATTGCTGGAGTTGCTGCTCCAGACAGACATTAGCTCCTGCAAGCTGAAAGCACCTGAATTATTAGAAAGGGCAAAACAAAACACAACTGGAGTGTTACAGGTCCTTGCTTGTGTATGGTGCAAGTGCAGCGTTAGTTTATTATTCTTACCTGGCAGGCTGGACAATTTTAACACCTGAAAAAACACACGTTGAATTACAAATGTCAATGACTCCATGTAGCTGGTCTCTATTTCTTATTAATACCCCACTCTGCTCAGGACAAAAGCTTAGACCAAGAGCAAAGAAAGCAAGCTGTGATGCTGAAGAGTTCGTCACTTGAAACTTGTTCTGTGAAGTCTCCTTACATCCCACAATGCAGGACCAGGAAAAATCTGACTGGGAATCTGTAGATACCTAAAACTGGCAGAGAACTGGAAATCACTTGTCTCTCTCTAGCACATCCCAGCCTGGCATAGGCCTGTCTCCATTCAGCTGCCTCTTTCCTCCCAACCCCCTTCCCTCAAACAAGGCTTCCAGTGTTCACATTTAGCAGCTCATTTACAACACCGACCACTCCAAGCCCAGTTGCATCACAAGGCCTGCACAGCCACCGTTGTAAGGAAGGGAAGCCGCCTGCACTGCCAGCCCTGTCCTCACATCCCATCCTCCTTATGCAGAAGGGCTGCTTCCAACTCATCCCAGGAAGCAATCCAGCTGCAATCCACCCTACAGAACAGATGCCAAAATCAAAGCAGCGTCAAAGCTTTCAGCGTGCACACAAGCAACTCACACCAGCATAAACCACACACATTTACCGTATGCAGAGACTGACTTCCCTCTCAGGCAGTTTCACACCTTCCTGTTCCCCCAGCCCTGAACACACAAAGTGACCCGGTGACTCCTGACTCCAGATGGAACCACTCGGCACAATGGCAGCAAATGAGGATCCACAAAAAAAAAACTAGAGCAACAAACAGGTACTCCAGGAAACTGTCCTGCAGGAAGAGTTCTAAGATTAGCCAGCACACAACATGCTGAAGTTCAGCACTATCTCAAATGCCAGCCAAGAGGAAATGTTGCATACCCCTCCTGTAAGAAGCTGCCTCTTTCCCAATGAAGTTGGAAGCAAATTCTGCAAAGTTGTTCCTTTCCTATTTCAACACTCACGCTGAAAACCTGCCACTAGTGAGAACAGACATCACAGGCTGTGCTTTAGCCCAAACACACTTCCCTGGGTTGTTCCAACAGTGACACAAGTGACAGTGCTTGCCCTACCCACGGCTGGCAGGGCCAGCCCAACATCCAGAAGTTCATGTGATGACAGGACCCAGCATCCCACCACATGAATACAACACTCCTCTAATCCCTTCCCCTCCTTGCCCATCATCTCCCACTCTCCACAGCCCTTCCCAGCCCCCAAATCCCTCTCCCCCACCCCAAACACAGATGTACAGCCTACCTCCGTCACAAACCCTGGTCAGCTTTCTGCCTTAGCACTTGCATGACACTGTGTTCCTATAAGCACTGATATATCCCATTAAGCTGGAAAATACCGGCTCCTGTGCCTCCAGGCTGTCACACGGGTCACAGCACACCCTTCGAGACTCCCCAAGCACAGACAGCAGCTTGCCCAGGCCTCTGCACTCCAGGGGTCACGGGAGTGAGCAGTAGTGCCGGTGTGGGCTGGAGAATGGAGGAAGCAAATCCATCAGCACCGGGGTTTTCCCCGAGAGCAAACTGAAGCCCCAGGCCGGTGCTGGTGGGGACTCTCCATCCAGAGGGCTCTCAATAGGACAGGGGAGAAGGGCTGAGGATGCTCTCCCGGAGGAGAACACCGGGCAGGCAGCACAGGGTGACCCCCAAAGTGCTGTGAGCTGGGGATGCCAGAGGCCTGGGGTGGGGGGGCTCAGTATGGGGACTGGAGGCACCCACAGCACCCAAGGGCTGCCCGCCCAATAACTGGCAGTGGGTGGGTCCCACACCTCCGCAAAGGATGGGGAAGGGAGAGAGCGAAGGGCCAGGGGGTAGGAATCCCACTTTAATGGGGGGAGCCTCTGCTCCAGCGCGATGTAATGACCGGGGCGGCACAGAAAGAGAGGCCCCCAAAATGGGGTCTGGGGCACCGAGGGAGAGGTGTGGGTCCACCAGCACGGCAGCGAGGAGGGGATCCTGCGGAAACGGGGAAGGGGGCGCGTCCGCCAGACAAGGGCCCAGGGCAGGGGGCGGCCCCCCACCCCAACCGGGCTGCGGGGGCCCTGTCGTCGCTACTCACCGCGTTTTTCTTGGCCACCATCTTGTCCAGGCGCCTGGCAATGCGCACGATTTCGTCCTCCCCGCCCATCGCGCCGCTCCCCCGGATCGGACGGGGCCGGTGCCGGGGCCGGACGGGGGTCCGGGCGGGGGGAGCTGCGGTGGGTGCCCGGTGCCCACCTCAGCCCCCGGTGCCGCAGTCAGGGCGGGCGCACGCGGGGAACGACGGGAGTTGTAGTCCTCGGGACGCCAGCTCCGCCCTCTGCCTGCTGGAGCGAAGCCCACGGACGGAACTTCATCTCCCAGCGTGCCCCGCGCCCGTGCCGCGCGGTGCCGCCGGCCGCCGGGGGCGCTGTGGGGGCTGCGGCTCGCCCCGCGCCGGGGGCTGGGAGCGGAGCGGGGCCTGAGGGACCCCCGGTCGCGCCCGCGGGGCTGTGCCAGACACGGCAGGAACAGCCATGTCCCAAAATGCTGCAGCGGCTCCAGAGGAGGCCACGGAGGAAATGAGCACCTCTGCAGTGGAGACAGGCTGAGAGCTGTGGGGTTCAGCCTGGAAAATAGAAGGCATCGGGGAGACCTTTCCCGTGCCTAAAAAGGCTCGAAGAGAGATTGAGAGAGACTGTGGGCAAGGGCCTGAAGTGACAGAGCAAGGGGGAACGCCTTCACTCTGAGGGCAGGGTTAAATGGAATATTGGAAAGAAATTCTTCCATGTGAGGGTGGTGACAGCACTGGCGCAGGTTGCCCAGAGAAGCTGTGGCTGGCCCTGGATCCCTGGAAGTGTTCATGGCCAGGTTGGATGGGGCTTGGAGCAGCCTGGGTAGTGGAAAGTGCCCCTGCCCATGGCAAGGGGTTGGAACAAGATGAGCTTTACAGGCCCCTTCCACCCCAAAGCATTCTGTGACTGTGACTATTGTCCACAGCTGAGCCCTAGGAGCAGTGCTGACCCTGCTCCCTGGAAATACCGAGTCTGTGCCCCTCGCACGGCCTTGGGGACCGGACTCAGCAGGGCCGAGAGGATGGATGTTTTGGGGGGGCCAGGCTGGACCCCCTGTAGATGGCACTCGCACACTGTGTGAGGGCAGTGCATCCCCCGGGAGCAGCTGCTGAGCGCTGTCCCTCCCTCCAGCTGGTTCCTGGCAGAGGGAGAACTTCCACACACAGCCGCCTGCACGGCCCTCGCCGAGCACCGATGTTTCAGAGAGAGCCCTGACTGTGCTGGTGAAGAGCAGCCGTGTCCTGCCCCGATGGAGCTGCAGTTCATGTGGAAGCACAGGGGTGTGCTACATGTGGCCTCGGGATGCACAGTCAGGCCTTGGGAACCAGAATTCCCAGCACTCATCTCCAACTGCACTCTCTCCTGGGGCAGCTGAGTCACTGAGGGCTTAATCACAGAATCACAGATTGGTAGGGTTCAAGGGCTTGGAAATCATCCAACCCCCCTTCGAAGTCAGGGTCACCTAAAGCAGGTGACACAGGAACTTGTCCAGATGGGTTTAGAATACCTCCAGAGAGAGAAGTATTAAACAGAGCAGTGCTGAAGCTCTGAGGGGTGGCTTATCCCCAAATCTGCCCACTAGCAAGGTGCCAGCTTGCTGTTCTTTATAGCAACACCATGGAGATTTATAGCAATACCACAGAGCTCTGGGATCCCCTTGAGCAAGAGCTGCTCCCTGGATGTGTGAGACACATGTCATCCCTAAATCAGCAAAGGTGGCCCCAGATCAAATTTGAGCACCAGACACTCTCCCTGGCATACCTTGAAACTTCTTGGCTTGGTCCCATGTTTGTGAACACTGGTTCCCTCCATCCCAGTCTAGGGCCTGTGCAGCACCTGGAAATCCTCCAACCCTTGGCAAGGTCTGGCTGTGGAATCAAGGGGTGCCATTTTGGAGAGGCCCACCTCTTTTAGAGAGGAGAAAATAAGTCCCAACAAGGGGACCATCTGTAGGTCCTTGGAAATGGGAAGCCTCCTGTCCCATGTGTGGGGTCAGGTCACGCCGGTCCTTGGCGTCAGAGACACGCTTGAGCGGCACTGCTGCCGCTGTGAGTGTGGTTTGTGTCGCTGCAACGCAGAGATGGTTCCTGACCACAAGTATGGCTGGGGACATGTCTCAGATTCCAGAGCACACAGTCACTGATGCTGAGTGCCATCACCCCGTTGCTCCCTGCCTCGAGCGGGAGCCATCACCCTGCCAGCGCTGGCCTCCTGCAGTGGCAACCAGCCTCACCCAGGGCCCACCACTGCCTGCTTGGCAGCAGATCCCCGAGGGACAGAATGGCATTAATCCTCACGCCTGCAGCCCTATGTGCCTGCTGGGCACGTCCCCTGCCCTTGTGCGCCCACGGGCACAGGCCAGCTCTGCAGCCCACCCCTGCCAGCCTGCAGCTCTGCTCTTCCCAAGGGTTAACAGGACACAACAGACCAGGCGCTTGCAGAGCAGGGAGAGTTTCTGGCTGACCTTGGCTGGAAAGCAGCGGTGGCGTCGCTCAGCCCAGCCCCCCAAGCATGAAGCCGGTGGCCGGAGCGCTCCCCAAGCCTGGGTGGAGGTAGATCCAGAGGAAACTCCACCTCCACGGGAGCCAACCTGCTATTGCAGGAATTCCCAGAGAAATTCCCGCTTGGGGTGATCTGTCAACGGATCCATGAACTTTCTTTTACCTCTTGTGAAAGCAGCTACTTGAATGTGCTAAAAACAGAGCAGGGGCGAGTCCGTCAGGGAGAGGCTGGGAGGGGGCTTTTGCTGACCCCTGCACACCAAGAGACTCCCTGAAAATCTCTGGATGTGGTGCCTTGCTGGCAGCTGCCCTTGGCAGGCAGATCTGGAGGAGCCAGGAGAAGTTTCCTGCAAAATAAAAGCCCACAAAATCTCACCTGTTTTTTCTGCTGGGCTACTGTATTTCCCAAGTGACTCTCAGCAGATCTGAACACAGCAAATGGGCTGGATCAAGTTGGATGAGCTTTCCCTGCTTCCCCTATCCCCAGTAAGTTCAAGTCATTTGGAGATTAGCCATCAAACCCCACCCTTTCTCTGCTCCCAAACACCGAAGGCTTGGTCTGGTCCACTGTTGGAAAAAGCATGATGAGAGGCACTCCTGGGCCTGCCTTGTCCATCCACACACCACAAAACCCACAGGGAAGCTCCATCCTGAGACACCCCCTAACTTCAGGGGTGCCCAGATCTCCAGGACCTCAGCCGTGGGTCACTGCTTGGAGGACTGGCTGTCCTGGGTGACACACTGGGCTCTGAGCTGGTAATGAGTGACCCCATCCAGAAAACAACAGATAAGCAGTAGCTGGTAGAATCTGAGGCAGGAGATGGAAGCAGCTGCCATAGGCTTTGCCAGGGCAGCACTTATTTTGGGGATGGGTTTTGATGTGTCTCCTCCTTTTCACCCTCATGAGCCTGCCTTGGCTGGAGGGCTCCTGACTCTGATCCTTTAACCATGCACTTGTGCCAGCCCTGGAATGGAGGCAGGGATCTGCCTTTTCCTCCCCCCCTTGCTGCAGCTGTCTGGCATCTCCTAGTCCTGGCACTGTGGACATCAGAACCTGGAGCAGTCAAACCCTCTATTCAAACATTTAGGAAACCTGGAGAAGGTGTCATGAATGGTGACTGCCATTTCTGTCTTACAGACCATCCTGTTTTCTCCTTTGAGGAACCAAAGGACCTCTCCACACCTCCTCTTGTGACACAGGCCCTCCTAACACAACAGAAAGCATCATGGTTCCCAGGAGATATTTTAGGATCCATCCATGCTGTTCTGGAAGAGCAGCCCACAGAGGCTCTGTGTCCTCCACTCCCTACATCTCCCACTGCATCTGTCCTGGAGCTGCAGGTGAGCACCCGTGCCTGGGGACACTGCCATCTGGATGTCCTGGGACAAGTCCTGCACCAGGAAAAGCTGCAAGATTTGGGTACAGTGGGCAGCAGCTGCAAGGGAAACGTGGCCAGGACCACCCTGTGTGTTAGCCCAGTCTCTGCCATGCTGAGAAATGGGGAGCATGGAAGGGAGGATGCAGAGGAGATGATGGCTCCCATGGGCCCTGCTCTTGATGAGTGCCAGGGTGGAGTTTGGACCTCCAGCTTTGCAGATGCTCTTCTGAGACACTTTGGATTTTCCCTAAACTTCTTCTTCCTAACAATTTTAATTATGCTGGCTGCTGTTCAAAATAATAATGACAGGGAGAGGAATAAATGCTAAGCAGCAGCCTGTCACGCTTTGTGAGATGCCCCCAGGGGACACTGGGCTAGACAAGCAGCCAGCCCAGAGCCATGCCAACCAAGTGGGTGCAGGCTGCCACCCCACATCAGCCACCGTCAGTTTCTGGGGTCTGGGCTGGCCTATGTGAGCATGAGAGCCTGTGCAGGCGCTCAGGTCTCCTTTCTCTCCCCCTCTCTGTCTCCTTTCATTTGCCTCCATAAAACATAGGAAGTTCAAGCCATTCATTTTGCTATTTGTGTCTCCTTCCCCACGCCCCGGTTCCCTCCCTTGCCCCCTGCAGCCTCTCCTCTCACTGCTTGCCCAGCATCCTTGACCCCGAGAAGTCTGGTGTGTATGCACTTCCCTTTTGGCCCATGGAAAGCACCACTCTGAACTGGTGCCTTGATAAGTCTGCTGTGGGAAGGCAGGGGCTCCTGGGCTCCCACACAGGGCTTTCCCATGTAGCATTTCCTATGCTGTCCCTGCTCACCCGTGCGATCTCCAGACCTGGGCAGCGGGAAGCTCTCCAGATGGCAGTGCCCTCCGCGGCAGCAGGTCTGACCTCCTCGGGATCTCATGACTTGCTCTGTGTCAAAAGCCACAGTATATGGAAGGAGGCATCCTCCTGAGGAGGAAAATTACTGACTTCTCATGGGGTAACACGGCACCTCGCAGTTCAGCCACAGCAAAGGATTGCAAAGGGCTCCAACACCCCAGCCCCTTTCCCCTCAGTGCTTTTGCAAGCAGAGCTGTGATACTGTCTCCCACAGTTTGGGATCAACGGGACCTGCGTCCCGTCAGCAAAGGAGCAAGCATGTGGCAGAGCAGACAGGATTGGGGTCGAGACCTTAGCAGGCTGGAGACAGGGACTGACTGGCAGAGAGGGAGGAAGGAGAGGCTCAGCGTGGAGGGCTGGGACCTTTTCTCTGAAATAACCTCAGCAGCTGAGCCGTGGTTTGCCGGAGGGCGAAGGCAGCGTGTTCCCTCCTCATTGCCCTCATCGAGCAGCGCCAGGTCACCGCGGCTGTGCCGTGCCCTCTGCTCCCCGCAGTGATGGGAGCACAGATAAGAACCTTGTCCCGCTTATCGCCCCATCAGCGCCTCTGCAGCGGCTCCGCTGCCCCAGCGCCGAGCACCGAGCCCTGATCTCATCAGCGCGCCGCACACTTGCAGCTCGAACAATAACCAACACAATTCCCAGAAATGCACAGCCTCCTGCTAAAGCCTCCCTGGGGGAAAGCATGCCAGCCGGCCTGTCGGCACCAGCACAGCCATCGCTGCTAGCCGCTGGCAAACGCAGCTGCCCCGGCCCCAGCGCGGAGGCACCTCTGCGAAAACAAGGCTGTGCTGGGTGGGGTGGAGGAAGAGGCCGAGCTCTTTGGGGCCACCCATGAGCTCGCCGTCCTCAGGATGTCCCTCTCCCTCTTGCTGTTTTTGACCAGGTATCTTACCCTGTCCCAGCCACCCCGCTGGCAGCCCCTGCCTGCTCAGAATACTCGCTCAGATCACAAATGGGCCAAGATGCAAAATTAAGCCCCAGCTGCCCGGGATGGGAGGATAGAGACAGGGCCATGGACTCTTCTCACCTCGGTGGGGACCTGCAGCCTGGAGAGGCTTTTCCACGCCTTGCAGCTTCCCTAAGTGTCTCAGTCCGCCAGAGCCTTTCCTGTCACATTTGAATAATTGCTGTTTCCACTTCCATTCCAGATGGAATATCTGGACACCAAAGCAGGCATGGCTGGATGCTCGAAGCAGGTGTGTACCCTGTCCCAGCCAAGCTGAAAGTGGGAGAGGGCCAGCAGCTGGCATGGCCATCCTTTCTCCAGGCAATTCCTCTGGGGCTCACCAACCTGTCTTCTCCTCACACAAGGTCAGATGTGCCACCCAGGGAAGCAGCACAATACAGCAGCAGAACTGTCACCTCCAGACCTCACAGTGATGCAGCAGGCACAGCAAATCCCAATGCAAAAAATGCAATACCAGCACCATCCCAGAGCACATGAGCAAAGAGCAGCACCTGGAACACACAACGGTGTTCCCAGTGCAGGAGGATGAGTCTTGCAGTGTCCCAGGTGAAGGAGGACCTGCCTCCCAGTGTCCCTGACATGAGGTGCATTGTTCATGAAAACATATGGGGAAGTCCAAGGAGGACAGACTCGCTGGCTGCGTTGGGCTTCCTGCCTCCTGGCCCCGACCGCCGCCTGACATCATCGCTCCTGGTGGGAATGGCCACCCTGGCCCCACTCGGTCCCTGACATTAGCCAACAATTTCCTGACCTCCTGTCCAGCTTTTCAGCCTCCCACGGCCTCCCATGGCGGGGAGGCTTTTGTGCCTGAGATGATAGAAGAATGATTGATAGTTTGATGCATAGATAGATGCATAGATAGATGCATAGATAGATACATAGATAGATGCTTGACTCCTGCCACCATGGCACAACAGCTGGCAAACCTGCATCCTCTTCCTCACTACCATGAGCACAATAGAGGTGATGCTCCCCATCACCTCGCCATCCACATCCATGGGTATGGGATGGCATGGGAGGGTGTGCTATCCAAAAATGCCCCATTCAGATTGACAGGGGCCAGGAAGGCTGAGGGGAAGGAATGTGGGGGTAAGAAACGTGGGTGTTGGAAGGATGCCTGTGAAACACACAGGTACTGCCTGGCCTTGGTGCACCAGCCCTGTGGAGACACCCACCTGCTCCTCATCATCCTCAAATCTGCCCAAGTGACAGCAGGGTCTGGATATAGTGTGTGCCACATCACCCATCCACCCTGCAAACACTGGCTTTTCCAAATAAACAGACTTTTTAGTGAAAATATGGAGGACTATGCAAGCTTCAGGCTGTTGCTGCACAGCCTTGCAGCCATGAGTTTTTCCCTGAGTGACTCCTCATGAGCAGAGCACAACCTTGGGCTGACATGCTGCAAACCTACCCTTGTCCAAACCTGCTGCCATCAGCACTTTGCTGCAGCTGCTTCCAGTGCTGCTCTAAGAGTTTTTCCTTGCAGCCTAAACCCCCACCTCTGGCTCCATCCTTCTGGCTCCAGCCCACTGGGGATGGAAGGTTTCTCCTTCCCGAATACAAATATAACTGTAATCTGCTAAACCCTGCTGTTGATCCCGACTGCATCCTCCTGTCCTGAGCTTTCCTACAGTGCCTTTTATACCGGTAATAGCACCAGGCTCCTTCTCCCATCATTGTTGACTCGACAATGAAAACTGTTTGTATTATTGTGTCCCCGAAGCTTTGCCAATAGCACATGTGTCCCGAGCTGATAGCAACAGGCTTTGGCAAGGCTGCAGCTCCATCAGATAAGAGCCTTTAACCTTATTTCTCCAGCTCAAGCGCTCCACGAAGAGCCATTCTGTCGTGAGCCTTTCCTTATCCTTCCCCTGAGCTTGCAGATCCACGGGCTCCATGGGCCAAGAGGAGGGGTCGCTGGCAAAGGGCAGAGGTGGAGGTGTTCGGGGCAAGCAGCCTGGGAAACAGCCTCAGCTGGGGTGAGAGAAGAGCCCTGGGGGGAGATGGAAAGACAGAGCTGCTTTCCCAGGCAATTTAAGGGCCAAATGCACGGCCGTCCCTTGTCCCCTGCCTTCCTCAGGGACCCGCTCCACCCCGCCGTGCTCCACCTTGGCTCGACTCCCGCACTCAGCAGGAGCGAAGTGGAGGAGAAACGCTGGAGCCCGGAGGCCCTCGCACGCTCCCGGCTGGCCCGCGAACAAAGCCTTTCCCTTGGAGCCCTTCCCTGCCGCCTCCCTCCTGCCCCGGCCCCCTGCGCTCCTCCAGCCACGGGGATCCCCAGCATCGGCACAGTCGTGGGGGTCCACAGCATCCTCATCCCACCCTGCATCCCTGTGCCAAACCCCTCCTGACTGCTCCGAGCATCCCGAGCTCCTGCTCTGCTGCTGGGGGATTTCACTGCCGCTTTCTGAGCTGCAGCACAAAGGATGCTCTGAAATCAGAATGCAAAAACGATGCTGCCTGTAGCAAGCTTTAAAATCTCATTTTTAGGCAAATTTATGGGAAGGATATCACAGTTCTTGTGATTTGGAGCTGCAAATGCAGCATATCTCCTTTCCCTTCCCGCAATATCCCCAGTGCAGCACCTAAAAGCAAAAGTTGTTCCTCTGTTGGCAAGGAGGGAATACTCTCAGGTCCTTCTCTTTATTCTTAGTGTTATTACCCTAACTACTATTGTTGTTGTTGTTGTTGTTGTTATTATTGTTATTATTACTATTATTATTATTATTATTATTATTCTCTGAGGATAGAAGCACTCTCTCAGAGACATCCTGCCCTTTTCTGGGGACATTGTTGTCTCTAAAGGGCCCAAGGAGAGGCTAGGTCACCTCATGTCCTGTACAAGACATGGAGAAACTGAGGCATGGAGCCACAGCAGCATCTACCACACTCTGGGCCAAAATTCCTCTCTTCCACATGTGTTCCCTTGTCTGTGTGAGGTGAGGTTCTTTTAGCAACATTCTCATTCTTTCTGCTGGGCAGCAAAAGCCTTGGTGAAGCACAGAGATGGCCATGAGATCCTGTGTGCAATGGGGTGGGCTACAAGCTTTGGTGAAGGTTGTCACTTCCAGGGATGCTGCAAAGGACTCCCCTTCTTCCAGGGATGCTCTACTGTTCCTCCAGAGATGCTGCAAAGGTCTCCTCCTCCTCCAGGCCTGGTTGTGGTGATGCTCAGAAACCAGGCAGCCTGTAAGCAGAAACCAGCCAGTGCATAGAAAACCCGAGCAGAAAGCACTGGGTTGGGGGCTTCAGGGGAAATGGAGAGAGAGGGGAGGGGAGAGGAAAGAAGGGAAAGGGAAGAGGGGAGCATGGCACAGCCAGCAGCCATCTGCCATCTGCTGCTACCCAGTGAGGTCATGCCTCATGCTGAGTTAAAGCATGTCAGGAGCCACAGCAGTTCCTGAGAACAGAAAACCTTTCCTGGATGGAGTTGTCTTGTGCTGCTGGATCAGCCATCCCAGTGAGAGAGAGGATGGGTGACCCTTGGCTGCCAGCTGGGTGCTCAATGCCCACAGTGGTGCCACCACTCACTCTCATGTGGGCGCAGAGGTTGGGAATGCACAGAGCAGAGCTCTGTGAGAAAGGTGTATTCAAAGGGGAGACTGCACTTCCCCTGAGGATCACATCATCTCCTGGGAGTCCCCAAGGCTAAGGCTGTGGAGAGGGGCCATGCTGGAGCTGCAAATGGCTGTGTTTCTCATGGCCATGTGTGGCTGCAGGGCCACAGATGGGCAGCTCCAACCTACCTCCCAAAAAAATCCAGGCTCAGAAATCCTTTTAATTGCAGTTTTCCTTTCCTCAGCACCCAAAAGGAGGTCAGGCATCCCGAGGCAGCCAGCCTGGGCATGCAGAGGGAGCAAGATCCCGGTTCTTGGCTGCATCTCCTGCACAGACACCAGCAAGCCACATTTTCTGCCAACTCAAGCGATGGAAGCAGCGAATAACCTCGGCATGCCCAGGCTCTGAACAGCCCAACTGTCGGCCAGCTGCCTGTTCCTGGGAGGATGCAGTGCCACAGGCAGGGAGAATTTTCTTTCTATAATCAAGAAAAGAAATTGTGCGGATCGGAGCAGCTGAATGGCAGCCAAATCTGTTTCTCAGCGGCTTTTCTACACTCTGTATTCATGTATTTGGCATAAGTAGCTCTGCATTGAGGTAATTCATTAATGCTCAACCAAAAATGTGTTTATGGAAGTCTTGAAATAGTTGCTAGAACTGTAAGACTTTCCTTCCTAAAAGCCTGAGCTCTCTCTGTGATGGGAACTGGGTATTAAACAGCGAGTGCTGCTGCAATCAGCTGCCAGGGAAGCGACTCCAGGCAGTGTGTGCCCTGCGCATTCCGGCATGCTCTGATCTCCTTGTGCTGAAGCCTTTCCCAGGATTTAGTGTCCATAAGCACTATGGGTGGGATTTGCAACAAGCTCATGCTTGGGGTGTGGGGACCTCACCCTAGGTTTCACAGAGAGCAGCCTGGGGAGCAAACACAGTGTGCTGTGGCTGGAAGTGCAGCAGCCCAAGCTGATGGTGGGACCAGAGAGTTGGCTGTGCCAGAAGGGGCTGTGGCAGAGCAAAAGCAGGGGAAGGGGAGGCAGGACAGCCCTGGGGAGGTCCAAGGTCTCTGGCCATCACCCAGGAGGTGCAGTGGCTGCACCCATGTGGAGCAAACAGCGTTTTCAGGTTAGCTGTGGGTTTCACTGCTCACACAATGGATATCGCTGTTGTCATTCCAGTTATAATCCTGTATAAACAAGGCTGACCTCTGGTTATTGAAAAGAGCTGAAAATAAAGACAACTTTCTCTGCTTCCTCAGATGCAGTGTCTGATTGCCAGGCTTGGCCACTGCAGCCCACACCGTGCTCCCAGCTCAGCTCCTGCAGCTGTTGGGGACCTGTGGTGGGGTTGGCAGCAGGGCAGAGTGGCAGTGAGCACCCAGGCAGAGAGCCACTGTGGCCCAGGACACCCTCCCACTGTCCCTGATGCCCTCCACTTGTCAGAGAGAGCTGGCAGCCAAAAAAAAGAGCACATGAGTAGAAAACAGCTGAGCTGGGCATTCCCTGGGCTGGGAGTGGCAAAACCTCTCACTTTCCTCCAGTTGGGTGGGAGTCTGGTCCCTGGCTGGGGACACAGGGGATTTGTCACCCTTGTACAGGCACATGGCTGCAGCCAGGATGCTCCTGACATGGATGCTGAACCCCAGCCGCCTTGCACTTCCCAGCTCCGCCTGACCCACTGAACTCTTTGTGCTCGAGGAAACTGGGCTCTGAGCTGGGCCTTGGAGAAAGGGAGGCTCCAGTGAACACAGCGTTTCCCAGCGGATGACTTCAGCCTCCCAGCAGGGCTCACAGACAGCCCCAGCCCCGAGTCCTTTGCTCTCCAGGAAGTGCCTTTCTTTGGGAAGCCTTTGTTCCAGGAAGGCTGGAGCAGCCCCAGCCCCAGGGGAGCCCATGGGACAGGGGCACCTCTCAGGGCACTGGGGGAGCTGCCAGCCTGGGCCATGCTGCACAGGTCCCCCTAAACTGTGTGAGGAGCATCCCTACTCCCCTGGCCACCCTGAGGATCCCCATCTCCTCTGGCAGGTGTGGGTGTAGGTCATGTCCATCCCACCTGGACTGCTCTGGGCACATGTCCAGTGTGGCCTAATGATAATTATTCACTATAATTAATAACAAATCTCTTCCTGTGAAATATCTGATTCATCCAGTTTGACATATAACGGCACTAGCCCCACACTGCTGGTAATTGCACGGTGATTAATCACTTAGTGGTGTGACCAAATCTAGAGACAAGGCTGGTCTGTGTGAGCAAGGGGAAGCAGTGCTGGGCACCAGAGGAGGGTGCAGCACTTGTAGCCAGGCCCAAGGACCCATCCTGCCCCTGCCCTGTATCCTCTGCAAAATGAGGCTATAACGCAATTTTCCCACCACAGCTTGGAGCCTGGCTACTGCTGTGCCAAAGGATCCTGCCAGCATCCACCTGCCACCTCTGTTAGCTGGATGCAAATTTTGGGGACAAATCTTGGATTTGGTTGCACATTCTCAGCCTGGGGCTCCTGCACCAACCCACAGGCAGCAGCAGCAGCAGAAATAACCATCAGACTCAGCTGCCAGCAGCCTCTTCCCTTCTTGCCATCCCCACCAGCCCCTCTTTGAGCCCTCAAATCCCTTGGGATGATCCAGGTGGTGCCACATCTATTTTTAGCTGAATGGGAGCTCAGCATTGGACCTGGCTGGGAGAAATACTCGGGAGTGGGTGGGCTGTGGGCGGGGAGGGAAAATGCCTTTGTGCTGGGGAGCAGAGGCGGCCGTCCCGCCACGCTTCCTCTGCTAGGTGTGGTGCTGGGCTGCGCGGGATGCTAAGAAGGGAAGCCAGGGGCCGGGGTGGGGTCAGCCAGCTGCCAGCTCAATAAAACCGGGGAGGGAATGAAAAAATGGAGTTAAAAAATACACAACTCCCGAGGCTGTGTGCTCGACTGGGGTCCAGCTTGCCTGATTCCAAGGCCACTGGGGAGGGCATGGGGAGAGGTCACTCGGCTGGCACACACCAATCCTGGCTCTGCCCAGGGATGCCCAGAGCTTCCTCTCTGCAGGCAGCTGCAGATGTGGCTGTGAGGAGCCAGTGGGTCACCAGCCCCCCACGTTCCAGCCCTGTGGGCAGCAGGGTGAGAGGAGGGCTTTATCCCCCTCCCAGGAAAGCTGAGGCAGGCACAGATCCTGCAACTTCGCCCTACACCTGGGTGAGGGGGCTTTCACTCCCTGGCATGAAGCTCTGTGATGCTGGCTGTGGGAAGAGGGAGGGGAGCAAAGTGGGGTGGCATTGTCCTTCAGGGTGGGGTGGCATTGTCCTTAAAGGCAGGCTCCTCCCAGGCTGGCCAGGGGATATTTTGGGTGCTGTACACCCAGACATTTCTGCATCCGGCATTTTTGTGTGCTTTGTATACTGCTCCATCCCCCTCACGGCTCTCCTTCCCCTCTCTACCTCCTCCAAAACCATGCCACACTCCATGGCTCTTTGTCCCATTCCTTTTATTCCTCTCTATTTGTTCCCTTTTTTGCAATTTCTTTTTTCCTTTTTTTCTTACTGATTTCTTAATGATGCAGAACCAACAGCAAATGCACGGTAAGGCCAGGTTTGCAGACTCAGTGGCTTTCATGTGTGTTTGAGGGTTGAAGTGCCCAGCTTTGCTCCTTGGTCAGGAGTTCTCAAATTATCCCATTGTAGCAGGGACCACCCTGATCTCTGCCTCCTGCAACAGAGAGAGCATCCTGAGCCCCTGGCCACCCCATGTGGAAGAAGCCCAGCCCTGGAGTGGCTGCACAGAGCAAATGTGGAGGACATGAGGCTCTGCCTCTCCTGGGGAGAGTTTGCCCCAGGTCTTAACATCATTCCAGGGCTAGGAAAACCAGCTGCACCCACTCCTATGCTGCTGCAGCTCATCCCCACCACATCCCAAATGCTAGCTGGTGCCACTAGGCCCAGCCCCAGCTCCAGGGTAGCTCTGAGCACACCTGGAGGCCCAGGATTCTGCCAGGGCCATGGAGGCAGCCACAGGGAGGATGTGATCAGGAGAGCACCATATGCTTGGCTGGAGCCTGGGAGAAGGGGGATGTCCCCACCAGCTGCCCAGACTGACTGCCCCAAAGGCTGCTCACTTCACTCCACAGGCAGCCACATGTCCTGGCTTGAGAGTCTCCAGATCCCCCAGCACCCACCTTGCTTCTCCCAGGGCAGGGGCAAGGAGCCAAAGCCTCCAGGGGCTCTGCTATGGATGGCAGCAGGGACTGCTTCTCCAGCAAAGCAGTGCTCCGGCTCCCTCTGGATGGGGGAGAGAGGAGAGGAGACTCCTTGCAGCTGTGTGGGCTCTCCTGTGGACTGGTGCTGATTTACACTTTCAAAATTTTAATAAGAAGCTCCCGAAACGTGAAGGAAATCTCGCCCAAAACCTCTGTCGCTCCTGGTTGATGACTGAAGAATAAGTGAGACACAATTTTTTAAATTTTTTTTTTTAGAGGCCTTTGTTTTGTTTAGGGTTAACAGCAGATCGGCTTGTCCAAATCACTTCCAGACACACAGAAACCATGGCATGCAATACCCCACGGCTGTGAGAGGCTGGAGCTGGGCTCTTGCGCAACCCAGTGCCCCAAGTCTTCCTAACGCTGAGGTTCACATTTCAGGCTGGGGTCTAGGGCATGTTCACAGCCAGGGAGGGCCTGGGGGCAGGTACCCCGAGCTGGGACATCCCTTTCAAGTCAGCCGAGTTGCCCCGGGGATCTCAGGGGCTGGCACAGTGCGCCTGGCTAATCTCCTTGATTGCAAATGGGTCCCGCAGAGCTCATAACTCCCAGTGCCAAGGGCAGGAAGGACCTTCAGACCACCTAGCCTACCCTTGGCACTGCAAATCCCTGCTGGGTGGCAGCCAAGTGAGAGGAGCAGTGACCTGGTGGCTGCTTTGCTGTGGCTGCCGATGGCAGCGTGCTGTGGGTACCCGGCCGTGCCCAAGGCATGCAGCGGTGGCACAGCCGTGCCAGCCCCTGCAGCCCTGCAGGCTGGGTTTAGCCACCATCACCTGACTGGCACTGAACCCCCCATTCCTCATCAGGTCCTAGAAAACACAATGCTTTTCATGTAAACAGAATTTAAACTCTAGGAGCAGTTTTTTTGCCTGACACTGAAATTCCCACAGAAAATTGCCGGGGGGAGAGGGCTCACCTCTGCCTTCACCCCAGGGCTGCTCCCAGCCCCGGATGGGGAATGCTGGCCAAAACACACACACGGAGTCAGTCAGTAAGAAAAATAAACGCCGAGCCCTGAACATCCCCGTGCTCCTGCACACAGCCTGGCAGGCGAAGCTGAACGTTTCCCTGCTTCGGCACCGCGGGTGGTGAGGGGCGAGGGCAGGGCACAGGGAGCAGAAAAGGGGCTTGCAAAGAGGCAAAACAAAAACTAAAAATATAAAAAAGACGTAAAGAAGACAAGACAGACAAAAGAAAGAAAAAAGAAAAGAAAAGAAAAGAAAAGAAAAGAAAAGAAAAGAAAAGAAAAGAAAAGAAAAGAAAAGAAAAGAAAAGAAAAGAAAAGAAA